>CAKAOH010041998.1:44191-59814 GCA_916701665.1 Sebastiscus tertius | reverse complement strand
AGGGGTGTCATTGACAGTGCAGGGCAGTCTGTTGGGTAAGGTTCTAGTGTGTGTGTGCAGTTGGGGGGTGTAGGTTGTTTGTTTGTATTTAAAGAGGAGAAAGAAAAGGGCGGGAAAGAGAGAGGGGGTGGGGGGTGGGGGTGAGTATTTTTCGTGGCAGGGGTGGTTTATAATATCTCATGGTCTGACAATGTTATGTTATCATATTTTGTCTTTATATATTGGTCTTTATTTGTATTTGCATTTGAATTGTTTCGTTTCCTGAGACAGGTTACCCCCCTTAAGCTGCCCCCAGACCCTGTGGAGGGGGCTGGCTGTCAGAGGGGTCTACTGTCTACTGTCACCCTTCTGCCCATTCTGAACAGCCCCAGACCCGTCAGGAGAGAGACAGTTCCCTGTTGGGAGAGGGATTTCTTTTTCTTTTTCTCTCCTATCTTTCCCTTCCTCCTTCACAATTCATTTTTTTTAATTTATTTTAAACCGGATGTCAGACCGCCCCAGACAGGAAATAGGGAAAGGGGAACCTGGATGAATAAGTGAAGGAAAGGGGGAAAGAAGAAAAAAAAAGAAAAAAGAAAAGGAGTAAAAAGAAAGGGGGAGGAGGAGTGGTGATACCTGATGGGGTAAAGATGAGATGGGGTAAAGATGAGATGGGGTAAAGATGAGATGGGGTAAAGATGTGATGGGGTAAAGATGAGATGGGGTAAAGATGTGATGGGGTAAAGATGAGATGGGGTAAAGATGTGATGGGGTAAAGATGTGATGGGTAAAGATGAGATGGGGTAAAGATGTGATGGGTAAAGGAGGGGGAGGCTGTTATGTCAGACGGATATAGTGAAGTGTTGTTGGTGTAATGTATTTTTGCAAGCAATGCTGTATTTCTATGTGATTATTATAATAACAATAATAAGTCAAATATATCTACATATTCTCTTCTTCATGTTCGTGTGTTTGCTTTAGCTGATGAGCAGCAGCAGGGAACAACTTTATCCAGTGAGTTGTCCTTCCTCTTCCTCTCATCACAGCAACTCTCATTCATCTATATTTCATAATAATGCCTCTCTGATGTACACTCGTGTGTGTGTGTGTGTGTGTGTGTGTGTGTGTGTGTGTGTGTGTGTGTGTGTGTGTGTATCAGAACTGTGCAGCGTGAGAGATGGGCCTGTAACTGACAGTGGGGGGGTAATCAGAAACCCCGCCCTCCCTGGTGATCGCTATGACAACAACCAGTAAGTGACACTCATTAGAAGGAGAAAGGAGCCTTGATAACTAAAGTATCACTGGTATACCATGTGACCTAACCACCATGAAACCAGTATCCTTTACTGGGATAACCCATTCTCTCTGCTTCTCATTTACTCTGTTCCAGTGAGCACAAAAAGGAGATTATGGTTTATGTATTGTTCAGGTTTTTTGAGTGCGAAGGTCAGAATTGTGTGAATGCAGAGGAGGAGAATCAATGCATGAAAATAGCTTCTGTGTGTTTAATACCAGCGCCGTGGAGAACGTGTCTGTGTGTGTCTTCAGGTTGTGTGTGTGGAGCATCAGTGCTCCTCCAGGTTCTAGTGTTCTGTTGGAGTTCCATCATTTTGATCTGGAGGGTGACTCTCACTGTTGCTACGATCGGCTCACCGTCTCAGTCGGGACCCACAGGCCTGTCGGTGAGTTCCAGACACACACACAGACACACTGACACTGTTTAATGCATCGACATTCATCAGAGGCAGCAGAGCCATCTGCACATCCATTAGTTAGCTTAAAAGGAATAGTTCAACATTTTAGGAAATACACTTGTTTGCTGTATTTCTGAGAGTGAGATGAGGACGTCTGTGAGTTAAATATGCAGCCATGGTCAGAGCAAGGTTAGCCTAGCTTAGCATAAAGACCAAAGAGCTCTGTACAAAGTCAAAAAATACACCTATACCAACCACTAAAACTCGTTTGTTTAACCTGTACATGAACAGAAATGTTAAAATAACAGATGATTTTAGGGCTTGTTAGGTGCTATTTCTAAACAAACAACAGCCAAATACAGTTGGTAAGCACAGGTGGCATTTTCAGTTAGTTTTTATTTTATTACCTCCGCCAAGGCCGAAAGCCTAGAAAGGAGGGTATGTTTTCACCAGGGTTGGTTTGTTGGTTTGTTGGTTTGTCCGTTTGTCCGTTTGTCTGTTAGCAGGATTACTCCAAAAGTCAGCGATGGATTTGAATGAAATCTTTTGGAGGGGTGGGGTGTGGCACAATGAACAATCCATTAGATTTTGGTGGCAATCCGGGTCATGATCCAGCTTTGGGAATTTTTTTTCAATAACTCCAGTCAGCCTGTGCATTATCACCTCAGGCTTAAAGACATGCACCGTGTAACTTATGACGCATCACCCTGCCTCTTTCCTTCTGCCTGCAGAGAGAGAGACAGATAGAGAGCGGGGGTGGAGGGGGGGGAGGACATCTACCTGTGAATTCAGTGTTTTATACACATTAAACTCAGTGAAATTACAGTTGAATTTGACCAATGGTTGGTGATTGTTGGAAATAGTAACAGCGACGGTTTAGGTGACTTTTATTTTGTTTCTTTCCAGTTTGAATGAAGTGTTTTACGATGCTCCGCTACGTACAGCTGATCTCAACATAAACAAGAATACACATAGATGATGGCGCAAGCTGAACGGAGAGGGGTGTGGGGGGGGCAATCATACTCGTGCAGCTTGGTGGAGGTCTGCGCTCTCCGAGTGCTATTCTAGTTTTAGTTTTGACTGTTTGATTTCATTTTAGTTTGTTAGTTTTCAGAGTGTGTTTTAGTTTGTTTTCGTTAGAGCCAGCTATAATGTCTCAGAAGTATGTAGATATGTACGTACACATACAGAATACATGGTTGGAGAACGGTGTAGGAATGGTCATAATGTTTAATGTTTAATCTTCTCGCTACTTTAGTGAAGTGATAGCGGCGTAGCGTAATGTCAAGTTTATTTAATTTCTGTGGAGATTTAATAGAAATTCATTCCATCTCCTTTTTCCAGGAGTGATATAATCAGAAAATGAGTACTGAAATGAATTCAAGGTCATTTTTATTATACCCCCGCAACAACGTAGTCGGGTGTGTATAGCGCTCCGCGTGTCCGTCCTTCCGTCCTTTTGTCTGTTCGCGTGTCACACTTTCCTTTCCGTTGCAGAACTCGGAAACTATTTAACTTAGGAACTTCAGATTTGGTATGATGGTTGACAGTGTGGTCTAGTTGTGCCTTTTGGGGGTTAGAAGTCTTGGGTGCCCAAAATGTTTTGAAATTTTGACCAAAAACTGTGATTTTTTCTACTTCATTTCATTTCTGGAGTAGAACTCGTTCCATTAGTTCCAAAAGGGCAAAACCTTTGGCCCTACTTTAGCACGGGTCAAGCAGTGAGCGGGGGTATGTGAGCCATGCTCACCTTTGCCTTGTTTTATTACGGCCCGAACACCGACAACGTCGGGCAGCGAAGGCCCTATTGGATCTGTAGGAATTATTAAAATGAATTGCATTTCTGAGGGCCTTAAGGTGCTTAAAAAGTTGTTAAACTTTTCAGACGCAGTGTAAAATTTTATATTTTAAGGGTCTCAGGCTTGGGTGTTGCAAAATGGCTCGCTAGCGCCCCCTACAACATTGGTAAAATTGAGCCCCTCGTTCAGGTTTCACCTACAAGTATGAAATTTGGAAGGCAGATGTAACAAGTGGAGACATACAAAAAAGCCCCTTGGAGGTATGCCCAAATCTCAACAGGAAGTCAGCCATTTTCAATTCAATGTGCCATTTTTGCCCATTTTAAGCGTTTTATAAGTTGTGTACTTTAACAAACTCCTCCTGCAGATTTAATCAGATCGACTTCAAATTTGGTCATGACCAACTAAAGACCTTAATGATGACAAGTTATTAAAATCCTGAGTTATCGTTGAACGGCGTTGCCATGGCATGGTGGCCATTTTGCACCATTCGCCATGAAAAGGAAGTTGTTGTAACTTCTGCATACTTTGTTAAATCTGCTCCAAATTTCTCAGCCACGATGACGGTCCAGGCCTGAGGTCGCTTACATGCCAAATTAGACTTATAGCCCCGCCCCAAAACGTCAGCCCCGCCCCGTTCATAACATATGAACAGTTTTGTCGCAAACTCTTGTGGGAGGTATCCACTGCTATTTCGCCAGTACCCCCGTTGTTAAACTTTGCACACTTATCAGACGCGGTGTAGATTTCTTATTTTAAGTGTCTTGGGCTTGGGTGTTGAAAAATGGCTCGCTAGCGCCCTTTAAAAAGTTGGAAAAATCGAGCCCCTGGTTTTTATTACTTTTTTTTATCCAGGCAATATAGCTTCAGTTTAGTTTTAGATTCTATTCCGTTTCAGTTTACTAAAAATATTTTTGACTGCTTCTTTTCATTTTAGTTAACTATAGTAACCCTGGTTCCAGCACATAACTCCTGCTAAAACCACAAAGACATCATTTCATCTCATTTGTGGAAAGAAAGCCAATAAGGCTTTTAACCAAAAATGTTCAACTATTCCTTTAAACCCCCGACCGACAGAGCCAAAGAGCCAGTCATTCACCTCCTGTAACGACACATTAACAGCTCACTGTGTGCTCACACAGCACATTACTGAGCTATTTCATGTCGCTTGTCATTCTCTGCTTTTACAGGGACGTACTGTGGAAGTGTCCTTCCTGGCCCTGTGCTCCTGAATAATTCCCAGTATGCAACACTTCTCTTCTCCTCTGACATTAACAGAGCAGGAAGTGGCTTTATCATTAGACATCATGCTGTCTGGGGACACTCTAATCCTGGTGAGAAACACAATACACAATGCCAAACACATACATACAATACACAGGTAACACTCAGGTATATGTAGAGTCCTTTACACACACACACACACACAGTCCATACACTTCCTGCACGGTTGTGTACCCTCTGCCAGTGAATCTCGTATAGTGACCTGGGAGTTGTGCAGACAGATGTCCCATGACACAGTAATGAGCTGCACAAGACACACACAAACACCCTGTATAGTAGAGTAGAGGCTGAACCCAGCGGCTAATAATGTCTCTGTTGTTTTCACTGTGCACATGAGTGTGTGTATTTGTGTTGAACTGGTCTGTCTCCTGTAAAAAATACAGTATAGACCTACGATATAGGATAAGGCTACCCTTCTGTTAAAGGGACTGATTAAAGAATCAGAAATGCCTTGTTAACAGCGACACCTGTGGCCGTTAAGTCAACGAAAGTCAGCGTCCTGTTGCTGGCGCTTGTGCTCGCTCTACAGAGACATGAAGGAGCATCGCTCAAAACAATGAGGAGACACACGTCAGCTAAAAGCACAATATCACTCTATATTTCAGCTGCTTGGCAGTAATGTTAGCTGACCAGACCAAGGTCTCTCCATGAATCAATGCTGATCCTAGTGTTGGCTTTTCCTGCTTCAGCCTCCCGACCGTGGCCGGAGGGAACAGGGGAGACGCCGGAGTTTTGGTCGGAGACGATAACGTTTCTCTCTGCAGAGCCCCGTCACTTCACAAGACACGGGAAACCTCTGTTGGTCTGGAGGAACTGCAGCATTTATTTCTGCACAAACATCCACTGTACATTCACTAGATATTCTCAGAGCTAAACTAACTCTTCTGCAGTGTGGAGTGTGCGTGCATGCACATGAGAGTGGAGCGAAAGAGCGAGAACAAGCGAGGTGTGTGAGTGAAGGCAGGCAGAGGAGCAGAGGAGCAGAGTATCCAGGCCTGGAGACAAAATCTACGGTCTCCCCCGCGTCCTCCGACCGCGGCCAACACTGTTTAACAGACGGGCTTCACTAGATACAACCAAGAGGTTTTGGTGCTTCACTGTAGTTTGTGTTGGAGTCTGAGTCTGAACAGCGTAGACACACGCGAGCGCGCATGGGACACCGACCCACAATGATTTATACGTGTAAGAAGTTACAAACAGTCCCTTTAAAGTTCACCGTTAAGATATGAAGTGTGTGCGTGTGTGTGTGTGTGTGTGTGTATGCAATCAGGATGTGGGACAGTTGTTGTAGTTGAGGACCAGACTGCTGTCCACAGCCCAAATTACCCACAATTCTACAGTAATAACTGTGTCCTGCGCTGGGTGGTCTACGCTCCACGGGGTCACGTTGTTAAGGTGATGCACACACTGAATCATGAACGCCTGGAACACTTTCAAACACAAACTCCTCATGAGAAATCAAAGGCTGACGGGGCTTGTGTTGCATTGCAGCTGGACTTTGCCGGTTTTGAGCTGGAGGAGTCAGACACATGCTCGTACGATTCCCTCACTGTCCTGGGAGATGTGGAGGGAACAGAGGAGATTGGTAGGGAGTCAGCTAAACAAGCTTCATCCCACCTTTGCCCTGCTTTCTGTATGTCTGTACCGCTGTACTGTATGTCTTCACTCGCTGTCTTTATTACATCCTTTTCTGATTCAAAAATAATGTAACATGACCTGCAGTAAGAGGTGGATTTTTTCATGTTTTGGTAGTGGTGCTGTGCGGTGGCAGTATCCCTCCCCCCGTCCTGTCCTACCACAGCGTCATGGTGCTTCAGTTCACGTCAGACAGCAGCATCGCTCACAGGGGCTTCAGTGCTACGCTGACATTCATCAGCCATGCAGGTATGTGTATGGTATTAATGTGTGAGAGCTTCGTAGTGAATCAGTCTATATGTGTGTAGATCACCTGTTAACTTACTAAAAGTCCATCGGTCTGGGTTCAGGCTTTCACAACTGTCAAATCTTGGGTCTATTCTAACATGACCTAGTTCAGGGATCAGCAACCTGCGGCTCCGGAGCCTCATGCGTCTCTTTAGCTCCTCTCCAGTGGCTCCCTGTGGATTTATAAAAATGGAACTGTTTTTTGTTTACATTTTCATTTTTATTTATCATTGTTGTAGGTCTATGGTACGACGGTACGACGGTACGACGGAGTATTAGGGCCACATTGAGGAAAATAATAAATCTGAGATTTTGAGAGTAAAGTCATAATATTATGAGAATAAAGTCGTAATATTATAAAGTAGTAATTTACGTGTTATTTTCTTTTTTTCTTATAAAGTTCTGACTTTTTTCTCGTAATATTACGACTTTTTTTTCGTAACGTTATGACTTAATTTTTTCACAATGATCAAATGTTTATGTTTTTTTTGCCTAAAATGTCTCTTTTGATAGTAAGGGTTGCTGACCCCAGACCTCGCATAAAACCAAAAAGACCTGGTTGTAAAAAAGCTACAGTTGAACTAAAACTGTCTAAGATAAACAAAAATATGGAAGAACTTGTTGTTTTTATTTGCAGGGCAATACAGAATTAAGTTTGAATTATGGTTAGTTTGGAATGGGATGGAATGGATCACATTTTACAAACATATATCTAGAAATACCTGCTCTGAATTTGTACTAGTTCACCTTTAAAATATATATAATTCCTACCAAAAATATTAAAACTACAAACAAAACTAAGTGAAACCCAAACCCAGACCGGACTAAATTGAAACTCCTACTCAGATCAAATAGACCCCTGTATGAAATGAAGACATTGTCTTCCTGTCCTTCCTCTGTATTTCTGCAGACCTTCATGATCAGGACACATCAGGTGTGGAGAGTCGAAGAGACGCTCTGAGAGATCACCGAGATGATTTGGCGGCTAACCAGCGACACGTAACATCACATGGTTGGTGGTTTGTTTGTTCAGTTTTTGCATTCTCTGTGGCCTCATTTGCATTTTGTTGACTGAAGGTTTGTGGATTTAGAAAGAGGGCAGTGACAAGAAACCTGGCTCCCAGGAAAATGTTATGTAAGTGAAGAAAGAGCACTGAACACTGATCTGCTGCACTGGAGCCGCAGCGATCAACAGCTCCCAGTGGTTCATTCAACTCTCTGAGTGAATGAAGGATCCTCTGTGTCTCCTGCTCCCTACATGCTCATAAAGCAAAACACTGATGAAATGTGGAGCAGAAAAAGTCTTTTTGTCTGTCCACCAGTTGTGTTATGGGCTCAACAAAGCAGCGAGCGTCACTGGCATTTAGAATGGCAATGGGACATTTAACAGCGGAGCTACAACTGAGGCATTAGAAGCACTATGACAGCCAGTGTTACCCACAGATCATTCAGTGCTATTAGTGTTGTCATACGGATCCTCTCTATCGTTGTCTCAGTATTTTTTGAGAAATAGTAAATTCTGAAGTGCAAGCTGAGGTATAAAAAAGTCAAGTCAAGTCAATTTTATTTCTATAGCCCAAAATCACAAATCACAAATTTGCCTCAGGGGGCTTTACAATCTGCACCGGATACGACACCCTCTGTCCTTTACAGTACGACGATAGGGAAAAACTTAACCAAAAAAAACCCTTTTAACAGGAAAAAAATGTTAGAAACTTCAGGAAGAGCAACAGAGGAGGGATCCCCCTACCAGGATGGACAGACGTGTAGTAGATTTCGTGTGTACAGAGTAACAACATAATGAAAATACAACATAGACAATCCATATGACAAAACATAATACATATAATGTGAACATATGTGAGAAGGTGGATCCAGGAGGATGTCATCAGCTTCCCAGCATCGCCAAACAGATAGAGCTAGAGCAACACAACCTCCTCTCCATGCCAAACAGATAGAGCCAGAGCAACACGACCTCCTCTCAACGTCAGATAGATAGAGCCAGAGCAACACAACCTCCTCTTGACGCCAAACAGATAGAGCCTGAGCAACACAACCTCCTCTCGATACCAAACAGGTAGAGTCAGAGCAACACAACCTCCCCTCCACGCCGAATAGATAGAGCCAGAGCCAGAGCAACACAACCTCCTCTCCACCATGGAACCTAGAGAGAGGGCCACATTTTTGTTTTTAATTCACAGTTGCTTGTAAACGTATGTTGCACATGCCAGAACATAAAAAATCCCACATTGCCACTGAACATTGGACAACAAGTCATTGTAGAGCTGTGAGGTTTTCCCTTTTCTTTTCAACTACTTTAGAAGAGAATTAGAGCATCAGTAGCATTAGTAGTTCAGTCTTCCGCTGGTTGACTGTGTTGGATACACTTTGCATGAGAGGGATCATTCTTCTCAATTAACTTTCAGCAAGTAAGATATGAAACAATTGCTTTAATTGATAAAATAGAATATTCTTATGTTTTATTAATATGATCAAATTAGTAAAAGTAAGTGAAAAACTGTTTTCTTTCAGAACACTTGAATTACAATATGATGAAAGGTTTTTATGGAGTTTCTGCCCAATGTTGCCAAAAATATACTGACTACTGCAGCTTTAAATAAAAAAATTCTGCATCTGCAAAAACTTTTATTAAAGTTCATTTGAGGTCCTCAACCACACCCTCTGGATCCTATGCTCTGCAACTGCATCTACAAGCTGTACACACACACACACACACACACACACACACACAAACACACACGTACACACCCACATACACAGAACACATACGCTAATCATTCAGCACAGTTTTCCCTGTTCAGTTCCTGTACTGTGTTCAGGGTGTTTCTGCTCGTCTTGCTCCAGAGAGATTAAATCCCCCAACAGACTGCCAGAGGTGACAACAAGGCCTGAGAAGCAGGTAGACATGGCTGTGTGTGTGTGTGTGTGTGTGTGTTTGTATCCTCCAGAGAAAGGCCAAGAGGCTTCTCTTTAATTTCCTCCCATTTGCCCTTAAACCACGGACCAGGAGCTCTTTCTTAACCCTTCAGATAGTGATCTGTTTGAAGGAGATTAGTGATCTCCTGAAGTCCTCTCCATCTCCCACCATCCTATGCCACCCGCAGCCTCAGTTTTACTCAGCCACCCACGTTCCCCCGACACTCTTGGCTTCCGTGCTCCGACGACTCCGACGTCGTCGGTCTCTCGCTTTCCAGCCGTAGCCACGGCCGGGTCAGGACGTAACCCATCCTCTCCAAGCTCTCTCTGTTCCAGAGATATATATTATCTTCCCTTATTCCCCCCTCCAGGCTTCACAGAAAAACCCTGCATTTGCTTTGTTTTCCCTATTGTACCGAAAACGTATCGAACCGTGACCCCAAAACCGAGGTACATACTAAACCGTGAATTGTGTGTATACCATTACACCCCTATAAAGGCACCCCTTTTTCCCACAGCTCCGCCTGCAGCCAGTTCCACTCGTCTTCCTCCGCCTATCAGTTTCATTGGCCTTACTCAACTGATACATCCATCTACATGTAATCCTCATATCTCATATCTTGCTCCTCCCCGAATTGCGAGCTGTGTGGCGCCCTATCCCGCCCGGCCATAACATGCACCCTCACAGCCCCTCTGCCTTGCACCTCAGCTCCTAATAAAGGAAGCCCCCCCACCGTCCATCACCCCTAAACCAGCCAACACCCAGCCGACCCCCCTCGGCCCTCTTCCCAAAGGTGTGCACAAGAGAGGAAGACCGGTCCTCTACCGGGGTGGGAGGATGGTCTGCAATAACTTCAACCACCTAGGATGCATCTCTTCAAGCTGAGTGCACGTGTACGCTAACTAGTATTAAAAAACAGTAAGATTGCTGTTCAGAGGTAAATCGGTATGTGGCACTCCCATTTCCAAAAGCTTTTTTTTGTTGTTTAGTTTGAGTTTAGCTAACATGACACATGAAATCCCAGTTACAGCCGCTAGAAGTAGTTATAATGCTAACTGTGAGTTCTGACTGTCCCAAACCATCAACAGGTAACATGGGTCAAAAGCACAGAAGTCCTCCTCACACGTTTAACACGAGCATCAGAACAAAGTATAGAGAGTAGATGTTGAGATCACAGAACCTCCCTCATGACATCATAGGACAGTCCTGCTGTTTAGCATCAACATGGATAAATGCCAGATGTGTAAAACCTCACATTAGATGTCTGCAGACAGTGTACACAGGCTAAAATGTGACAGTACAGGATTTAATAAGTATTTATTTACATCTGTTTTTCTCTCTTCTGAAAAATGATCATCGTAACAAAGTGATTTCAATCCAAAGGCCTCAGTCAGCTGTCAAACTGTTGAATCTGCTGCAGTCAGAATGAAATATGCAATAAGAATATACAATGCTTATGGTTTGGATATGTCTAAATTTATTTTGTGATCTACTAAAACAAGAACAAGGATTATAATAAAAAAAAAAGAAGGAAAAAGGAATAAACCCTAGGCCAAAGAAACACAATCGTTCTGTGTTTTACCAGCCTGTCAGAGTGCCAGTGAACACAACACACACTGGGCATCCAGCAGGTACAGATGATTATCACATGATACAGCAACATGTGTTATGGCTACAAAGCCTATCTGTTTCCCCAAACAAGGCTTTATTAATTCCTCTAAATTGAGATATTCAACTCTAGAGAACACTCCAGTTTCACTGCCAAATGATTCATTCCTCAAGTTGCTGTGCTTCCCAAACATGTTGGCCTCCTAGTGTTTGATACTTTTTAGACATGTGGAGGAGAAAAACAATGATCCAACAGGTTGATCCAACCTGTTGGATCATTGTACTGTCCTTAATTATGTATGTGATAACCATACCCTTCATACTTCATGAAGACTACATGCTGATATATTGTAAATTATTGGATTTTTCCAGCAAGTCAGTGGTGATTGTTGAGGACATGGTAGTCCTCCTAACATCCGCCACCATCACCAGCATCCACAACACAGAGCAACAATGGGCCTTTATCTTATTGTGGTATAAACATTAATGTCCTGTGCCACTGGAGGTGACCTTCCATCTTTCAGTAGAAAACCTCATGAAAGGGAACATACAGTGCAACATAAGGCTGTGCATGTTAGTAGGTGCAGGGCTCCCTCTAGTGGCTGTTTATTGGAAAATGAAGTGAAACCTGATGTGAGAACGGTGCTCTTTAGAGTTGGAAATTGTATAAATGTAATGCATTATTGTAGATGATGAGAGGTCATCAGTGTACTGCAGTGGTAATAGAAGGACGTCAGTACAAGTCTATTCATAAGACTCTCACTCTCTCTGTAAAATTCACTGAATGATGTGTGTATTTCTGCCTGTATTTATTATTTATTAGGATTCAGATCATGTGTTTTTGTTGGACTAGCCCTTTAATTGTTTGCATTCACACTGGTAGCAGCACTCAGGAACTGGAAACAGGATCACAGCTGTAACAGATGACTTCATGTACTTAAATAAGGTATACCTTATATTTCATAGCAGACCGTTTGTCTTCTCTCGGTAGGAAAAGCACAGGAGTTAACACGTATTTATGATGGCTGCATTCCATTTAGGGGAACCAGTTCCAGGGTTCTCTTTTCGTGCGTTCTCACTCGCTGACACTTAAACCTGCAGTAGGCAGAATGTGTTTGTCATCATTGGGCAAAAATCCCATAATAACCTTTCAGCATATTGTAATTCAAGTGTCCTGAGAGAAAACTAGACTTCTGCTCCTCCTCATGGCTCTGTTTTCAGGCTTTAGAACATCTAGCCAGTGACGGAAGACTTCGACCAATCACAGGTCATTTCAGACGGAGGCAGCTGTCAATCCCTCCAACCAAACGGTCAAACTAGGCAGCGCTGATCAAATACGAATCAATATTCTGTTTCTCTCCTCAAACGTTCTCAGAAACATCTTGTAGTGCACGGTTTAGCTGTAAAATGAGAACGTTTGCTCCATCTGGTGGGCGGTGCTTGGTATTTCCTCAACTGATCTCAACATGGCTGCCAGATCACAAACATTTCTCATGCGTGTTCATGCTTTGAGCTGAGCTGCAGTGTGACTGCTACTGACCACTGAGCAGCTCCAGTGCAGCAGCTGGAGACCAGTGCCTGGCTCGGGGGCACTTTTACAGCAGCCGTAACAGAGCAGAGTGGTACTGATGAACTTGTTGGTCGTTCTCTTGACACAAGTAAAGAAATAAGTTACAATGAGCCAGATTGTATCACAAAATGAGTTCAGCTGGGGGAACTGCTATATTGCAATACTGATTTAAGACAAGTAGCATTTTGGTAGACTGTGATGAAAGTTACTCCAGCACATGAAGGAAATCACCCACTAACGCTGAGATGTGCTCTCTAGGTTCAAAGAAAATGTGGATCCCACACATTACAACAATTTCATGACAAAATATGACACACGGATCAAGTTTACCAGTGTAACATAGTATGTAAGAGACTTTTGATATTAGACGTGAAATGCATTTTTTGATATTCAGAAATGTTATTAATAATGTGTGATAAGAGAGATAACATGCAGAGGCATGGCTCTTTTTTTACAGCACTCCTTACTTAATTCCACATAACTCTGTTGTTTAGTGAACTTGGATGCAGCAGACCCAGGTGTGCAGCGGTCCAGCAGCAGAGCCCTTTCCCAGCAGGCTGATGTGGACCGTAAGACCTCAGAGGATCCCAGACTACATATGGACATGGGCTCAGATGATGAAGACTACAGCGGAGAGTCCTCAGGGCCTGGGTGGTAACCAACAGAAGAAGGCCTCTAGACGGTAGACAGTATGTGGAATGTTGGTGTTTTAAAGCAGCAGTGGGTAGAAATGAAGCAAATATGATTAAAAATTGTTTTTTTATAAAACGGTGGCTATATCCTGACAGTAGTGCATGAGACAGGTAATCTTAAAGAAATCATGTTCCTCTGTGTCCTCCGGTGCTCCTAACGGCATCTGCAAGAGTTCACAGACCGGAGGAAAACAATCAATCAGAACCGAGCTGGAGCCTTGCCGTCTCTGAGCAGCTGTCAATCATTCTCAAGCTCTGACCAAACAGTCAAACTAGCGCTGATCAAATATGAATCAATATTCTGTTAATGTCTATTTCTCTCCTCAAATGTTTTCAGAAACATCTTGTAGTGCACTGTTTAGCTGTAAAATGAGAAAGTTTGTTGAGAACAGTTGAAGAAATACCAAGCACCGCCCACCAGCCGGAGCACAGCCAATAGGAACGCTCAATAGGAACGCTCTCTCAATGAAATGACCTCTGATTGGTCAAAGTCTCTCGTCACGGGCTAGATTTTTTAAAGCCTGAAAACAGAGACATGAGGAGGAGCAGAAGTCTAGTTTTCTCTCAGAACACTTGAATTACAATATGCTGAAGGGTTATTTTTTACTACGACTCCTACTGAAGCTTTAAAGGTCCCATATCATGCTCATTTTCAGGTTCATACTTGTATTTTGTGTTTCTACTAGAACATGTTAACATGCTGTAATGTTAAAAAAACCCTTTATTTTCCTCATACTGTCGGCCTAAATATGACTGTATTTACCCTCTGTCTTAAACGCTCTGTTTTAGCACATTTCAACGGAATTGCGACGGAAATGCAACAGAATGGCATTGCTAGGCAACAGCTTGGGTCAATGTGTACTTCCTGTCAGCTGATGACATTCACATACACTGCAACCAGGAATAAACTGGGACACATTTAGAATTTTTACGTTTAAATCTGTGTAAAGGGTCTAAATATTGTATATTTGTGACATCACAAATGGACAGAAATCCTGATGGCTTGTTTCAAATGCAGAGTTTCTGAATACAGGCTGTGTGTATTTCTCTGTATATTGAGCATTTCGATACTTCACAGTATTTATATAGGACTTAAGCCTGCTTTATAGTAAAAAAACATGAAAATCTCACTTTTTTATGATATGGGACCTTTTTAAGTCCCACTATTGAGCATTGATAAAATAGTTTATAACACGCTGTAGGCTAGTTATGAACAGATATAAGTGTCAACACTATAACTCTTTCTCCCAGAAGTGGAGGTTGGTGTGCAAACAGATACTAAATGACAATATAGTAAAGCACAGTCATAATAATATAAAAGATATCTTCATAGGAGAAGTTATACTTATAGTTTAGAAGCACTTTACTGAATGTTTGTATACTGCTCACAGTACAAATGCTAAAAAGAAGGACTTAAAGTAAAGTGTCATTATGAGGTGTTTTTCATGTTGGTAGGTGCTTATCATTTATGTAGAGCACTTTACTTTATCTGTTCCAGGCCATGAGATAAAGTCTAAATGATCATAGTTTTTACTGCATGACGATTCTAAAGACACATTTTATGATTGCATCCCTCTAAGATCTCACGGTCCTCTTTGTTTTCAAAACTGTTGAAGTTGTGGGTTACTTGAGGACAGACTTGTCACGTATTATATTAACCCTCTGAGACCCACAATAGACCTGTTTTTGTCCTTTTTAGGGGGTGGTGTACATCATCTGAAAGCTGGGAACATGAAGATTAATTTGAAATGCTGCACAGCACTGTGTGTTAAGATGTTCTAGTCATTAATCAGAAATAAACATGAATGAAAGAATGAATTATTTAAAATTAATTGTAAAAGTGTATAAGGGTTTAGAACATTATGATACAAGTTGATGGCCATTCCCATGCTCTGTTATGTCTCATAAGTTGTTGCAGCAATGTTTTGTTGCTAAATTTAACCACTCAAAAATTGATCAAAAATTAGAAAAAGTCATGCTGTGATTTGGGATCAAAAACCTTTGACATTTGGAGATTTCTGCAAGAATTGCATTTTTTGGCGATTGGATGGCGAGCACTTGTGTTGTGTAAACTGCTCAGAAACCCCCTTATTGTCAATCTAGCTAGGAAAGCCATCCATCCTCTGAATGCTCTAG
>CAKAOH010041998.1:0-27617 GCA_916701665.1 Sebastiscus tertius | reverse complement strand
CCCCCCCCCCCGGGCCCAAATTCAGATTGATTCTCGTGTAGTGTATACCCGGCATAAGCCAGCATGCACAATACAGGACCCTGGAGCTAGCAACCCTACACAGAAGGCAGCCATTATTAAAATTATTAATTACACGTGTGCCTTCGTGGTATGACATCTCAAAATGTCTGCTGGGTATAAGCTCTATTTTCTCAGTATCAGTCTGTTTGATTAGTTCAGACCACATTGGAAGAATACAACGTGGAATTTCTGAAATAACAAATGAAAGTTTTAATTGACAATGTCGTCCGTTTGCTCTTCGTGGTCCCATATCATGCTCATTTTCAGGTTCATACTTGTATTTTGTGTTTCTACTAGAACATGTTCACATGCTGTAATGTTAAAAACAACTTTATTTTCCTCATGCTGTATGCTTGAATATACCTGTATTCACCCTCTGTCTGAAACGCTCCATTTTAGTGCATTTCAACAGAATTGCAACAGAATTGCATTGCCTGATAACAGTTCGGGTCTATATTTACTTCCTGTCAGCTGATGTCATTCACATACACTGCAACAGGAAATAAACTGGGACACATTTAGAATGTTTATGTTTAAAACCGTGTAATGGTCTAAATATTGTATATTTGTGACATCACAAATGGACAGAAATCGTAACGGCTTGTTTCACCGCACAATTTCTGAATACGGGCTGTGTGTATTTCTCCGTATATTGAGCGCTTCGATACATTCACAGTATTTATATAGGACTTAAACCTACTTTATAACATAAAAGACATGAAAATCTCACTTTTTACAATATGGGACCTTTAAAAAAGGTTTTCGAGAATCAAAAAATAACAAATGTAAGAATGATTTCATCTTTACAGGTTCTTAGACTGAATATTTCACTTTGAAATGAAACTCTTTCAATAGTAATGAAATAATAGGGTCATATTTATTCCTCTGAGATCTCAAGGCTCAGCTGGATCACTGGAGACGTTTGTGGTTTTACATGTTTGCGATCCAAAGCCTCGGGGTTCAATTACTCAGATGACTTGAGCAAACACGACGGGAGCAAAGGAACCAAAACTGGCATCTGCCTGATATCAGCAGACCTGAAGTAGCAGCGAGCAGGTTTCACTCCTAAAGTCGTCGTATTATTTGTTTTAATGGGCTTCTCCCTCAGATAAACTCCACAGCTTTTCCATCTGAGTGACTCAAACTTGTGTTAGAAGCGATGAGGAGCGGCTATTGGTGTGTGAAATCATTAACCAGCAGCTGGTGTGTGTTGGTGCTTACTGTGAGGTTGTTGATGCTTTCAGACAGAGCTTCTATTTGCAACATGGTTCCCTCTGTGATCGCCATCTGCAACACACACACACACACACACACACACACACACACACACACACACACACACACACACACACACACACACACATAACCCATGATAATGATCACTGACATTTGCTATATGGCGATGAATCAAATTAGCATTTGTGTAAGTACACAGAAGTGTACTATACATCACTGAGTGTGACTCAGTCAGCAGGCAGCTGCAGATATAGTCCTCGTGCATTACTTCCCATGTCATCTTTAACAGGGTTACCATGGTAATGGGCAGTGGCCATCTTGGCTCAGGTTGGTCCGCCGAGGCAGAAGCTGGCGTCATAGCCAGCCATGACAGCCACCATGATGGTGAGGATGATGATGATGATGATGAAAGCAGGTTAGTGGTTGAAGCATGCTGTCCACATCTGTTTGTCTTTATAACCTCCTTCTGAGGCCGAGGTTATGTTTTCACCGGTGTTTGTTTGTTTGTTTGTCTGTCTGTTAGCAGGATTATTCCAAAAGTTTGCGATGGATTTGAATGAAATCGCTGATACGAGTACCGATACGAGTACCGATACGAGTACCGATACGAGTACTTCTCTGTGCCAAAAGACCCTTGTTAACAGCCAGCTGGAGGGTGTGAGCGACACACGGCAGGCTGGGGAGTCCCGCATACGAGGCGGTGCGCCGCAACCGGCTCTAGGTTGGCTTGGAAAGGCTCGGGACGAAGGTGCTTCCCGGGGCCGTGGACAAAGTGCTCGCTGCGTCCTCTCTCCCCGCGGGGGAGGGACGAGGCCCCCTGCTCCCGGTGCGACTGTCGACCGGGGCAGACTGTCCTCAGTGCGCTCCAACCGCATTGTGCACTCAGGGCAGGGCTCAGCCCATGTAAAAGACACCAGGGGTCTGTGGCAATGTCTGCAACCCACCCGACCCGCCTTGAAACACGGACCAAGGAGTGTAACGCACGTGTGAGTGAGAGGATGCAAGCAAAACGCCGTGAGAGGAGGTGGGATCTCTGAGGTGGGATCCCGGCCCTGTGGAGTCGGGCGCACCACCGGCCCGTCACGCTGCTGTAAAGTGGTATCGGAGCCGTTTTGCGAGTACGAGTACATGAGCACAGTATCGGACCCGATACCCGATACTGGTATTGGTATCGGTGCATCCCTAAACAATCCATTAGATTTTGGTGGCGATCTGGATCATCATTAAAGATTCCGATCAGCCTGAGCATTAACACCACAGGGTATAACACATGCGCGCAGTGTAACTGATGATGTGTTGATGACGCGTGACCCCGCCTCCTTCTGAGAGCAGAGAGATTCGTGTGTGGATGTGTGGCGAGACTCCGAGGTGCGGGAGCTGCTCGCCGTCCCGTTCTCTTTATACATTTATGGTCTGTCCGCCGTGAGAAAGAAAAAAAGCGGTTGATGACGGGATGACAGACAACGTAGTGTAACGTTATACAGACATCCGCCGATACGTTACACGGAAACACACCATGTTAATAATAAGCCGACCACCTCGCGGTACCGCCAGCTGGGAGCTGTGATCTGTTTTTAAAGTTGGGCACCTTGACGGAGGTCTGCGCTCTCCGAGTGCCATTCTAGTCTTTAGGAGTGATATTGATTTAATAAGAGAAATACAGGACACAGCGTATGCTTCCTGAAGATAATACATGTCCCTAATATAACCTGTCTGCCTTTTGTGTAGAAAGAAGGAATCAGTTTTTACACACGTATGATTTTGTTTATTAAATGATTTGATAAATCTTGTTACATTTACATGACCACATGTAAGCTTCCTTAGTGGAGCAGGATTTTCTCTCCTATAAAAATACTATTTCAGCAAATATGAAAATAACAGTACAAAAGGACCAGCTCAGGTTCAAACTAAACATGCTACTTTATAATTAGCTCTGCAATGACATAAATATTAAATAAAAGCCCTCCATAATATTATGCAAATATTGCACACGTTCATCTCAGAACTGCATTGAACTGGAAAATGATGCGATGGTGGATTCACACATATAAAATCATCTAATGGTGGTGCACAAACGTTAGAGCGATGGCTTAATACTATACAAGAGATATCCATGTACACTTTAGTATGGGTTACAGGAAGTGATGTCACAGGAAGTGATGTCCAGAGAGATGCTGTGTTCTCTCATGAGGAGTTAGATCATGGCACAGGTTTGAGGCGGCGGTAGGGTTAGTTAGCTTGTAGATTCATGGTCTCAGTAGGAGCAGCTGACTGGTCCACTCTGAATCTCTTTACTCATAAGGCACGGGGGGGTTAGAGGAGCAGGCTGAGGTATTATTATGGGGCCGCAAGCAAAGTAGTAGCAGTGACAGCTGATTGGTTGACGGAAAGCATGTCGATACGGTATCGCCATGTCATTGTCACAGCCGTTGTCACGGTGATGGGTTGGCTCTGCCGTCGTCGAGCCCCACCTGGTCCCTGCAGCGGTCGGGCTCTCTGTCAAGGATCGGGCTCAGGCCTCTGAAGCCGGCGTACGGCCGCACCTGCACCCCGTTCGCCGCAGACTGTCCCGACTGAGGCGAGGACGACTCAATTGGACAGACGTAGTCCGTGGATTCATCCAGCCGCTTCCTCCTGAGGTGAGTCAAGGTAGAGAAACCCAACTTCTTCGGCTGCAAGGACAAGACATGAACAAGGGATGTGATATATGACAGGACTGAATCACAGCTGAGCAACAAAACATATAATATCATGGAGTGGTTAAGATCTGATCTGATAATAATAATCATTTTAGTTTATTACAACTTATTTTTGGAGTTTTGTCTATCATTTAGTATTTTAACAACTTTATATAGAACTCAAGTACGGTCCACCTGTCATCGATGTTGACAACGGACAGTTTGGGTAAAAAATGTGCTCTAATAAATTTTTACATTAAAATCTATTTTTATTGTCGCACACAGTGAAAATTAGCCTCTGCATTTAGGAGCAGTGGGCAGCTACTATACAGCGTCCGGGGGGCAGTTTTTGGGGGGGAGGGAGTGCCTCGGCAGTGCCCACAAAGCAAATTGGCACCTCTCCAGCTACTAGTCCACATTCTGCACTTGGTCCATGTGGGGACTTGGTCCAACTGGCAACCCTCCGGTTCCCACGCCAAGTTCCCACGAACTGAGCTACTGCCGCCCAACTGACTCATTCAGGCTGCAGGTCCCGTCAGCTCTATGGAGCTCTGTGAGTACAATATATTGAGTACATGGAATCAAGCTGATGGCACTCTTTGCATACAAGGTACGTACAAGGACGTTATGTATCGGTGTATCCACCGCCGCCAAGTACCGCCACAGACTGTCCAGGAGCTCACTGATGCCCTGATCCAGATCTGGGAGGAGAACCCCCAGGACACCATCCGCCGACTCATCAGGAGCATGCCCAGACGTTGTCGGGAGTGCATACAAGCACGCGGTGGCCGTACACACTACTGAGTAACATTATGAGTTGCTGTGATGAAGCAAGTTGGATCAGCCTGTGATTTCATTTTTTTACTTTGATTTTGGGTGTGACTTTGAATACAGCCCTCAGTGGGTTGATGAGTTTGGTTTCCATTGACCGTCGTTACTTCATTTTGTTCTCAACAAATTATACAGTGTAAATCAGTAAAGATTTTCAACTTGAATAATTTGTTTATCAAGATCTGATGTGTGATTTCAGTGTTCCCTTCATTTTTTTAGAGCAGTCTATCTGGAAGCAGTGTCTTCTTGTCTCCATACTGTAGCAGCTTACACAGAAGTGTCCTCTAAGCTTGCTCTTGCTGACTAAAGCCGCTGTGATATTATCACAATTATACTATAGGATATCACCGGGTAGCTGGCTGGTCCTCAGTGAGGAAACACACACACACACACACACACACACATCAGCGTATGTGCACACAGGAGCACAGCTGAGGCTGTGGTCGGTCCCATGTTTACTCTGCTCTCATGGCTTAAACTCACTGAAGGGCTCAGAGCTTAAAGCGAGCTGACACACCCGGGTTTCTCCTTGGATTAAGGTGCTTTCTCTCGCACATGCAGGAAGAGAACACTGTGTTCTCTTCACGCTAGTAGCCTTCTTCCTCTTCAACTCCATATAGTGGTGCTTGCTCATGTATTATCTTACCTTGACTTTAGCTGTGATGCTGAGCGGGCTGTACCCTGCTGCCTCGGTGTACTCCCTCTTCTCCTGATGAGCTTGTGCTCCCACCAGGCTGTTGAAGTTGGTGGTTAGGTGGCGTCTCAGCAGTGTTTTCTGAGCAGGGATGTTCAGCAGCATGGCCAGTGTGTCCGAGTTAAACCGAGGTTCCAGCATCTGTGACGGGAGAGATGCATTTAACGTCCTTCCGTAGCGTTTTTGGGGGTTTTGTCCCATAAACTGTGCGATCATGTGTACTCACGAGCAGCCCTCCGTGCACGCCACTGCCCCTCAGGTTGGGTGCGTACTCTGCCAGATCCACAGATCTCAGCCACTCCATGACTCGGTGGTTGGACCACTGGACCACCTCACTGGGAGTGAACTGGTTCTGTAACACACACAAATGCGTACATGTCTTATTATACTTTAAATCACACATTTGAACCCTTTCTCAAACCATGCAAACAGGTATTAGACATTTTTTGAAATTTAGAAATTTTTATTTTCTAAAATATGTTTTCTTAAACATACATTCAAGCATCTAAAACTGTAGCACTGCATTCAAAAACAGTTAGCACCCATTTAAACATTACATGATGTGGAGTTAAAGGTCCCATATCGTGCTCATTTTCAGGTTCATACTTGTATTTTGTGTTTCTACTAGAACATGTTTACATGCTGTAATGTTAAAAAAAACCCTTTATTTTCCTCATACTGTCTGCCTGAATATACCTGTATTCACCCTCTGTCTGAAACACTCCGTTTTAGCGCATTTCGACGTAATTGCAATGGAATTGCGTTGCTAGGCAACAGCATGGGTCCATGTGTACTTCCTGTCAGCTGATGACATTCACATATGCTGCAACCAGGAATAAACTGGGACACATTTAGAATGTTTACATTTAAATCTGTGTAAAGGGTCTAAATATTGTATATTTGTGACATCACAAATGGACAGAAATCCTGACAGCTTGTTTCAAATGCAGAGTTTCTGAATACGGGCTGTGTGTATCTCTCTGTGGATTGAGCGTTTCGATACTTTCACAGTATTTATACAGGACTTAAACCTGTTTTATAATAAAAATGAATATGATAATTTAATAATAATAATAATTTATAAATATGGGACCTTTAAGTTAAACCAAGGGAAGTTTATTTCTTTAATAATTCAACATGCTGTATGGCATTAAGATAAGGTATCAAAGAAATACAAGGCAATATAAAAAGGCTCATATAAATAGGATTTTTAAAAAGCAAAATAACATGGGAAGGGAATAGGCTAAACTGTGAAATACAGAGAGCTTTCCCTGGCGGTGATTGGCTCAATCAGCATTGTGTGTACTTGTTTTTCTTGAATGTAACAGACGTTTATTTATATGTAAATGTCCTGTGCTCCAGCTTTAAAGACTCAATTTATAAGGAACAAGAGTTCGGAGCAGGATCAAATGGAGCAGGAGATGGACAGGTAGTTCTGTGCGGCGTCGGCAGTTATGCGGGCGCCGAACCAGACCGTCGTGGTGAAGAGGGAGCTGAGCCGGAAGGCGGAGCTCTCGATTTACCGCTCCATCTACGTTCCAACCCTTACCTATGGTCATGAGCTTTGGGAAGTGACCGAAAGAATGAGAGGGACGTCTGGAATACCCTGCTAAGCCTGCTGACCCGGATAAGCGGGAGAAAATGGATGGAGAGTTTGGAGCAGACCTTCTAGTTTGTAGACCTTCTAGTTTGTTCAGATATGTGGTGCATAGAAACATAGAAACACTGCTCAAGAAGCCAAAAACCAGCTTGTCTTTAAACAAACACACACGCACACCTACTGACCTCGTTGCTGGGCCTGCGTTTGAGGCAGCTGGAGTTGAACTTGTTGACATGGAGAACATGAATGGCACACTTGATGCTGAGGTGATGCAGCTGGCTGGTCACTTTAAGGAATAACAAGTCATTCTGAGATGGAGGCAAGACAGATGGAGAGAAGAGAAAGTGAGCATCTAGTCTCTGCATGCACGTTTTTTTGGTATGTCAAGTTTTGAATTCATGAATCATCTGAGAGATAACCCCCGCTCCCTGATTCCCCCTTGAACCCCGGTTGAAACTTTGAAGCAGTGTGACCGATCATTTTGATTGTTAGTTACAAACTGACCACAGTGAGGTACTGCAGCATCTGTCCATCAACTCTCCCGTCATTAAACTGGTCTTTGTATTGAGGAAGTCCGATGTCATCGAGCCAACCTTTGGAACAGAAGATATCACAGTTTGAATGGAAGCGAACTTCAGAGTGAGGTGATTTGAAGTGTGTGATTTTCAGTGCGTACGGGTGACCCAGATGTAATCGAGCTCTGCAGACTTCTCCGGCTGCCTGCTGCTTGACGCCTTGATGGCTAACTGGAGCTTCTTCCTGTGGAGCGGATTCTTCATCGCCAGCTCCTGCGGACACAGTGAGAGAATAACCTGTTTCATCTGGTCACAGTTACTTCCATCTTACAGATGAAACTTACAGCTTCACCTGAGAAAGAAAGAATTTACTGTAGCACCGTTACTTCCGGCACACACAGGGAACGTCAGGAGCGAGTGGCGGCTGCGTGATTCAGGTGCTGCTGTCAGCTCTTTCTTTCTACATAGAGTTTGCCTTTTAATGGCCATTTCATTTCATTATAAATATAATTTATATTTATTTTAGAGCGAGAAAGGTTAAGAAACATGTGGTAATTTGTAAATAATAGTAATAATCGACAATTAAAACTTTGTACTATATTCATTCATGGAGCTCTCCAAGTCACTGCATGTTCTACAACACTGTCCGGCACATATTTCAGAATAAAAGCCTCGTGTTAACAAATGAAGAAATTCTGTCTACAGAAAAAACGCTTGAGGGCACCCAACGCGTGAATCACGCAGCCACCACGCCACCACGCCACCGCGCCACCACGCCACGCAGCCACCATGCCACGCAGCCGCCACGCGCTCCTGACGTTCCCTGTGTGTGCTGGACGTTAGAATGAATTATCTAAATGAAATGGTCCTGATGAGAGAGCCCAAAGAGGTGGACAATGTGACAGTGTTGAAGGCGAAACTAACAAGCAGGTTGACGAGCAGAGACAGCCATGGCTAAATGCCAGATAGACTGACAAGACAGCCAACATAACCAGACATGTAGAACTGACACATGAGCTGACAGGCTGAAAGAATGGAGGGTGATTTTGTCAGACAGATGTGTCGTGAAACCTGCTTCATACAGAGGAGGTGGTCTGTGTGTGTACCTTCTCCAGGTCTTGCAGCGTGGCTGACAGTAGAGTATCACCGCCGGTGACCCAGTGGCAAGCGAGAATGCCGTACTGGCCGAGTCCAATCTCCTCGAGCCAGTCGCACACCTGCTCTGTGCTCCACTTACTGAAGGGCATCTTCAGGTCTCTGCCGTGGAGAAGAAAAGACTACAGATTCACACTGAGCAGAGACACGCACAGAATTGAATCTGCGCAATAGATCCGATGTGTCATTAAATGAACGAATTCACTGAAGTCTTTGTACATTTCAGCTCCTTTACAACTTTATTGCCGACCATTTACCAAATAGATATATTGTTGATTTTTTTCAATCCATTATCCCTACCATCCAAGTAGCTGCAGATTCAAATTCATGTTAGTAATATATGATGGGGGATGGGGAATCCATCACAAGTGTACATTGAATATCTGCAGTTTTTCTGCATTTTAAACAGACCCGAACACGTGAAGAGAATCATGTCCACTTTGTACAAACAGCACATGAATGTGGCATCATGCCTCACATCCTGCAACCAGTAGACAGTAGAGGCTGCCAGTGCTCCGCTACAATCTCACTGTGATTGACAAAGATATGACCCTTGACCCCGTGGTAATAATGCAGGTTAATAAGAGCTGAGCACGACAGTATTGTGTGTGAGATATTTTACACACACATAAGATGTGTGAGTATCGCTGTGTTTTTATACCGTGTGTTCCCTGAATGGGACAATCTCGCTCCAGCTGTAGCTCTGAAGCCTCCCCTCTTGAACTCTCCCAGCTCGGGGTCGTGACCCTGGGCAGGACTGCCTGATTGGCTGCGACGGATCCTGGGGACAACCAAAACACTTATGATGAGTGTGTGACGGGAAAATGGAAAAAGGGACAGGGACTGATATAATGTGGCAACGTGACAGCAAAACAAAAGGATATTGTTATTGTTATTGTTAACTACTGTATGTGCACATATATATATATATATCTTCAAAACTTACTTCCCCCAGAGTCTCTTAATGCCTCTGTCTCTGTGATTCTTCCTGTTCTCTGGTGAGACAGGGGACTGCTGTCCAGAGTCCACTCCAGAGGACAGGGGGGACTGGTCTGACAGAAGACACTCCTCCAGCTTCTCTGGATGTCCTGCCAGACAAAAACACAACAATAGGAGAGTTGACACACACACACACACACACACACACACACACACACACACACACACACACACTAACTGGATGTGTGCTCAAAGCTAAAGCACACGTTGTCCTATTTCTTACACTGGTAGCCTATTTTACACAACTACTGAATAAAATACAGCTTCCTGGAATGCATGCTTTATAAAATGGAAATAAATAACTGTTTTTTGTTTACATTTTCATTTTCATTTATCATTGTTGAATGTCTAATGTACGACGGTACGACGGAGTATTAGGGCCACACTCAGGAAAAAAAAATTCTCAAAAAAGATTTCGAGAATAAAGTCACAATATTACGAGAATAAAGTAGAAGTATTATGAGAATAAAGTCAGAATATTATAAAGTAGTAATTTTAAGTTTTCTTTTCTTTTTTTCTCATAAAGTTATGACTTTATTCTCGTAATATTATGACCTTATTCTGTAAATCTCAATGTGGCCCTAATAGTGCATTGTCTCTTTGGCCCTCACTGCATTAGACTTCTATACTATATACTTAGACTATAAGCCGTGTTACCTTCATCACAATGATCAAATGTTTTGCGGCTCCAGACAGATTTTTAATTTATTTTTTTGCCTAAAATGTCTCTTTTGATAGTAAAGGTTGCTGACCCCTGGCCTAGTATAATGTTCCACCTCCTTTTAATAAAAAGGTAAGACTGTGGACAGGGAATGTTCAGGGGTAGATAAAAAGTCAACAGTATACAGTATGTCACATAGAAGTTGTGTATATCATGGGAGCGGCAGTGGGTCAGAGGTCCAGTCCACATGTCGAAGTGTCCTTGAGCAAGATACTGAACCCCAAACTGCTCCTGAAGGCTGAGCCATCGGTGTGTGAATGAGTATTGAGATTAGATCCTGATGGGCAGGTTGGCACCTTGCGTGGCAGCCTCTGCCATCAGGGTATGAATGTGTGTGAATGTTGACATGTAGTGTAAAGCGCTTTGAGTGGTCGTAAGACTAGAAAGAAGCTACATAAATGTGAGTCCATTTACCACCATCTGAAAGCTGGGATCCTGAAGATTACTTTGAGATGAAGCTCAGCACTGTGTGTCAACCAAGCCCCCAGGAAGAGCGGTGGACAGTGAAGCCACATTTTCGTAGTGGCCAAACGGTAGAAATTACAAGTTCTGTGTCCGTCATGTGATGCCATTGGGCCCAAAAATACTTTTTCCCATAGACTTACATTGGGAAAGTACGACGGAGTGTTAGGGCCACATTGAGGACAAAATAAATCTGAGATTTCGAAAATAAAGTTGTAATATTACGCGAATAAAGTCATAGGTTTACGGGAAAACCTATGCACTATAGAGTACGGTCCAAGACCTGCTCTATATATAAAGTGTCTCGAGATAACTTCTGTTATGATTTAACTCTATATAAAAATAAATTGAATTGAATTGAATTTAAAAAAAAAGTCGTAATATTATGAGAATAAAGTCATAAGTTTATGAGAAAAAAGTCATAATATTATGACGAAGTTTCCTCTTTTGTGGAGGAGGAAACGACTTTATTCCCATAATATTACGACAGCTGGTACGAGGCACAAATCTTGTCGGCAAATGGTTAATAATCGGTTAACGAGGGTCGGTTATCAGTTAAGAAAATTTTTCAAAATGAGCATCCCTACTTATGGAGTATCAGATCAGTAGTTGTACATAAACATCTCTACCAGTAATGATTGCTTGAACTGTCCCAGCTTCACGGTGTCATAATGATGCAACAGGAGCCTACTGTTCTCCGCTCGCTCAGAAACTGAAGGCAGTCGTTCTCAATGAATACAATAATGCATGAAGCCTGTGTGATTTCTCTTCTATGCTGTATGCACCTGCACTACAAAGAAGTACATTTCACCCTGGGCATAGCATTCACTCATCTCATGTCGAGCTGACTGATCCAGCAGGATGGTAACATCACAGAGTTACAGAGTTAGGGGTTAAGATGTAATACCCACCACCTTCATAGAGGTCATGTTTGCCAGGAGATCCTGAGACAGAGGAGGTCAGTGAAGGTAGAAGAAAAGCCAGCAGAAATAAAGCAGAAGCCAGGATTAGTCACTCCCTTTATCTCCAAAATAAACACTGTGTACATGTTCAGTGTGTAAAGCAGCAACATGCAAATCTCCAAGCCTCAGGCAGGTGCCAAACTGGGCCAGAAAACTCCGATGGGATCAAATCTGCTTGTTTACATGAAACTGCTATTTGTTCTGCAGTTACTGAGAGTGTGAGAGGTTCTGTATGCGAGATCGACCGGTGCCGACAGGACGACCTGAAGAAGAACGCACCTGGTTTCTTTCTTGAAACCTTCCCACCAAAAGCCTGACCAGAGGCTGAAAGAGAGAAGTTGAACCAAGGTGGTGCTAAAACAAATAATTCTGTTGCCATCTAAATGACGTGTTTGATGGGAAGTTGGGCGATTCTTTTTTATCTGACGCCTGTTTACTTTGAGCACTTGCTCGCCTTGCTCTTTGTCAGCAACATCCTGCTTCAGACTGTCAGAGAGAGAGAGAGAGAGAGAGAGAGAGTGCTGGCTGAGGCGGGGGAGAGCAACGGGGGCGGGGGGGGGTATGTCAGGTTGCATCTCTGTTTGTTTCCTTTGGATGTCTAAGCTAGTTGAAGTGCACACATCCCTCGCCCTCTCACAGCCCTCTGATGAGCATCCTGCTGCCAGCACTGGCTTTGTGCAGGCTGATACACGGCTGGCTGCGAGCTTATATGCCTATTAGCTTTAAGTGTGTGTGAGAGTTTCAGCGAATGCTGATGTGAGAGAGCGGGGGGTTATCTTCCGACAGCTCTCGTGAAGGAGTCCTGATAATCCCGGCTATAGAGCAGCTTGATCCTCTGTGAAAACAGCTCGTCACCCTGACCCGGCTCACCTCCGAGGTAGCGGCTGTCAGTCTGGTGCGACACGAGTCTTATTCATCAGAAAAAGCTTGTTTTGTAATGACTTCAGAGTCAGAGCAACAACTCAGTTCTGGTGACATTTTGAATTAGCATACCGTACCTAAAGCCGGAGCGCTGGCACTCCTGCAGCGAACTGCAGCCACGAACACAAAGACAGGAGGAAGGGAGGAAAGGAAGGAAGGGCACAGAGAAGGAAGCAGTTGGAGCAAAGTTAGTTGATGTTAGTTGAGTTGAAGAGTTATTCAACAGTTACAGTTCACTTTGGTACATTAAAAGCTCTGTTTAAGAAGATGATTATTTTCCCACTTAAAGCTAGCGTTGGTAATCTTCAGAAACCAGCCGGAGTATGCTGGATTTAAAAAAAATGATGCCAAATTAAATGATAGGATGGGCTTATTACAGTCCTGAGACGGGCACAGATAGCACATTCCTCACTTTGTTTTGTCAGAGGCCCTGTTCAGACCTGGTATTAACATGCGTCCTCAGTGATCCGATCACAAGTGGACAGCTCTAAGTACAGGTGTGAACGCACTCAAGACGCATTGAGGACGCATTGAGATCGGATCTTTCAGACCACATTCAGAGGTGGTCTGGGTCACACATGACCACATTCTTTTAGCAGTGTGAACACGAATGTGTCCCGGGCCACATTAAAGGTCCCATATCGTGCTTATTTTCAGGTTCATACTTGTATTTTGTGTTTCTACTAGAACATGTTTACATGCTGTAATGTTAAAAAAAACCTTTATTTTCCTCATACTGTCTGTCTGAATATACCTGTATTCACCCTCTGCCTGAAACGCTCCGTTTTAGTGCATTTCAACGGAATTGCAACGGAAACCGCCGGTACAATAATCTTATATTTTCAAGTTAATATTACGTCACAACGTCTGCCGTATCAGCCGTGTGTTTACTGCATGTTTATTTGCATGTAGAGTGGGGAAGTGAGATTGGATCACAAGTGGTCACTGAAGACGCATGTGGAGACGCATTCTAATGCCAGGTGTGAACAGACGTACTTAGAGCTGTCCCCTTGTGATCTGAGGACACATGTTAATCCCAGGTCTGAACAGGGCCAGAGTGTTATGGTCACAGCCACACAGGGTAATATCATTCCAGTTCACACTCTCTCACCTCATTAGTTTGGTATCTACACAGGTTCATTTCATTTGCAGTCAATCCAGTCTTTCCATCTCAAAAGATTTCGGTACCATATTTAAAGTCCGAATTCATTCAGATTATGGAATTCTAATTCCTTATAATAGGTCAAACAAGAGCGTGACTTGTACGACAGGTCTAGACCCCTCCTCAAAATGACTGTACTGTCAGGGGACAACAAGAGTATTCTGCATCCGGGATCATGTTTTCATTTAAAGTCTTGTATGAGCCACTTAACAACACATTGTGCTAATGGTTCTTGCATGAGGCCCAATGTCCCTCTTACAGACTCAACTGTCATTAACACAGTCTTCTATCAAAGGTAGAAACTACTGAACATGATCTCTGTGTTGCTCAGAGGAACTCACTGAGACGGTAGTCGTGCTCGTGGCCGTGGACAGGAAATGCATCATCATCATCTCCGTTCAGCTCGGCCCTCACCTCCCTCTTTTTACTCTTTAGTTTCCCCGGCAGAGTCTGGTACTTGCTCAGCTCCATGTCGGGATTCTGGAGGATATCAAAAAACAAAACAGTGAGTTATTTTTTAGTCTGGTCGTCTAGCATCAACTTCCAAAATAAAAGAGCCATAATGTCTGTTGAAAGTACGCTAACAGAAGTCTACTAGCCTTTAATCACAATTCACTGCAGTTTGAGTTCTAATGAACAATATTCTCGACAGATAACTCTGATGGAGCTGACACCGTTTTCTTCATCTGCTTCTGATAACATAGTTATAGCTTAAAAAGATTGAAACTCAGTGGTGTGAGATGTGAGTTTTATGTAAATCACATTTCCTCTACTGGCCTAAATCTCTGGACTCCTGATCTGATTGGCTCCTTGTGCTCTGGAGCATAACGTAGTGTCCTCTGGAGGCTGACTGGGTGATGAGAGCAGAGAGAAACATCTGGAGGCAGCCATGATGCCGAGCACTACTGACACACACCCTTTGTGTGTGTGTGTGTGTGTGTGTGTGTATGTGTGTGTGTGTGTGTAGGGCTGTGATCAGGACACATTTGTTCTTTTACTCAGAGGGGGAACTTTGCTTTTCACCGGCAACAATCGATTTCAGAAAGCAGTGTTGGAAAGTAACTAAGTAAATTTACTCAAGTACTGTACTTAAAGGGACTGTTTGTAACTTCTTACACGTATAAATCAATCCGGGTCGGTGTCCCATGCGCGCTCGCGTGTGTCTACGCTGTTCAGACTCAGACTCCAACACAAACTACAGTGAAGCACCAAAACCTCTTGGTTGTATCTAGTGAAGCCCGTCTGTTAAACAGTGTTGGCCGCGGTCGGAGGACGCGGGGGAGACCGTAGCTTTGGTCTCCAGGACCGGAGTCTCTGCTGTACTCTGCTCCTCTGCTCCTCTGCCTGTCTTCACTCACACACCGCGCTCGTTCTCACTCTTTCGCTCCACTCTCATGTGCATGCTGCTCACTCCACACTGCAGAAGAGTTAGTTTAGCTCTGAGAATATCTAGTGAATGTTCAGTGGACGTTTGTTCAGAAATAACTGCTGCAGCTCCTCCAGACCAACAGAGGTTTCCCGTGTCTTGTGAAGTGACGGGGCTCTGCAGAGAGAAAAGTTATCGTCTCCGATCAAAACTCCGGTGTCTCCCCTGTTCCCTCCGGCCGCGGTCGGGAGGCTGAGGCGGGAAAAGCCAACACTAGGATCAGCATTGATTCATGGAGAGACCTTGATCTGGTCAGCTAACATTACTGCTAAGCAGCTGAAATATAGAGTGATATTGTGCTTTTAGCTGACGTGTGTCTCCTCACTGTTTTGAGTGATGCTCCTTCATGTCTATGTAGAGCGAGCACAAGCGCGAGCAACAGGACGCTGACTTTCGTTGACTTAACTGCCACAGGTGTCGCTGTTAACAAGACATTTCTGATTCTTGCAAACAGTCCCTTTAAGTGATGAACACATGATTTATGAATTAGTTTATATGTAAGTAGAGAGAAACATTGACAGAAGCAGAAGCCGTGTCCAGTGTTCTGTACACGTGTAAATAGCTGAACACCAGTCACATGATGGCCATTGATAGTTCAAGTAATCATTAAAATTTCATGATATGCATCAATAATTAACCAGTAATATAATATATATTATCATGTATACAGTACTTTTACTTTTGGTACTTTAAGTATATTTTGATGCCAATACTTTCGTACTTTTACTCAAGTAGAAATTTGAATGCAGGACTTTTACTTGTATTTCTACACTGTGGTATCAGCAGATCCCAACATGCATCCGAAACACCAGCGGCCAGATGTAGAACCCAGATGTACGCCTCTCCTTCCCACACATCCACAGGTATTAATAAAGCGGTGAGAATGAGGACACCTTAGTGCTGACTTCAGAACAGCTTACACACGGTTTAGCTGAGATAGCTGCAGGTGAGATGATGGCCAGGAGACCGAATATGGGTTGAGAGACGGGTAAAATTTGTTTTTAGTTCCATAAAACGTCAAAGGCACATTTATAAACTTCATTATGAGAGATGAATGCTATCGTTGTTTTTATTGACACGTCATCTCCCTGTTAGTGATCTTTGGATTTGATCCGGAATTGTGAAAGACTTTGTAAAGCCCACTGCTCCTGATGCTCAGGATGGGTTACATTTCATGTATGTACGGGACGATAAAAATGAAGTTTAAATCAGTTTCAACATGAGTGTTGTGAATGAATCATTGATCATCCTTCTGACATTTCACAATAATGCTGATTGAGATTTTACTGCGCTAATGGACGCTAAACACTAGGTTACCACAGCCATGTGTGATGACAGCTGCTCTGTTGGAGAACCTCTTGCTACTGTGTTCTACTAACAGGTCTAATAAGTGCTGATGAGAGCACTGCTGTTTGCCCCTCTCTCTCCTTTTACTCAGGCTTCTCTGCCTCTCCAGCTGGTGGTGCCTCATTCCACATGACGGACCTAGACCTCCGTCCTCCAGGAGATTTAACCTCTCTATCAATTTAATTCAGTCCAAGGGGGCTTATTGGCATGGGTAACATACCTTTACATTACCAAGCAACTGTGAATCAAAAACAAAAAGCTGGTCCTCTCTCAAGGTTCCATGGTGGAGAGGAGGTTGTGTTGCTCTGGCTCTACCTATCTGGCATGGAGAGAAGGTTGTGTTGCTCTGGCTCTATCTCTTTGGCGTAGAGAGGAGGTTGTGTTGCTCTGACTCTATCTGTTTGGCGTGGAGAGGAGGTCATGTTGCTCTGGCTCTATCTATCTGGTATTGACAGGAGGTCGTGTTGCTCTGGCTCTATCTATCTGGCATGGATAGGAGGTTGTGTTGCTCTGGCTCTATCTCTTTGGCATACAGAGGAGGTTGTGTTGCTCTGACTCTATCTGTTTGGCATGGAGAGGAGGTCGTGTTGCTCTGGCTCTATCTATCTGGTGTGGAGAGGAGGTTGTGTTGTTCGGCCTCTATCTATCTGGCATGGAGAGGAGGTCATGTTGGTCATGTTGCTCTGGATCTATCTATTTGGATCTATCTATTATCTATCTATCTGGATCTATCTATTTGGCGTGGAGAGGAGGTCGTGTTGTTCTGGCTCTATCTATTTGGTGTGGAGGGGAGGTTGTGTTGCCCTGGCTCTAATTGGCGTGGAGAGGAGGTCGTGTTGCTCTGACTCTATCTATTTGGCGTGGAGAGGAGGTCGTGTTGTTCTGGCTCTATCTATTCAGTGTAAAGAGGAGGTTGTGTTGCTCTGGCTCTATCTGCCGCGGAGAGGAGGTCGTGTTGCTCTGGCTCTATCTGTTTGGCAATGCGGGGAAGCTGCTTGACATCCTCCTGGATCCACCTTCTCACATATGTTCACATTATATGTATTATGTTTTGTCATATGGATTGTCTATTTTGTATTTTCATTATGTTGTTACTCTGTACACACGAAATCTACTACACGTCTGTCCATCCTGGAGGGGGGATCCCTCCTCTGTTGCTCTTCCCAAGGTTTCTTCCATTTTTTCTTTCTTCCATTTTTTCTTTTTTCCTTGTTGTTGTGTCATTTCATATACAGATTGTAAAGCCCCCCGAGGCAAATTAGTGATTTTGGGCTATACAAATTGACTTGACTAGACTTGACTGGAGCGAGCACAGGTATCCATCTGCAAACAGATGTTTAATCTCCATCCATCTGTGGCTACCTGTGAGAGCGGACACGAGGCTTCATGTTCATGTGAGTCCAGCTCCACAATGAGGTTTATCAAACAGAATCAGGCGTACGTGCTGGTTTATACATCTGATGAAAAGGATGCATCTGCACACATCTGTCTTTCTGAGAATCTACAGAGTTTTATGCATCTGGCCCCTGGTGAACTATTTGGTACTTTAAAATAAAGGGTGAATAAAAAACAACAACAGCAAGCACCCTCCGTGGTCACGGCTTAAATATGTAAGGATGTGCATCTCTGCATCCCACGTGCATCAATACCTTGACGGCATTATGTATTATTTATTACGTATAACTGGGATGGATCCAGTTCACCTTCAGTTTTATCTAGAAAAATATGTTTTTTTACGTAAGATCTATAAAAACGGTATTTTGAATTCACTGAGGAGTGAACTGAAATGCTGTCGCTGGGCAACAGTAACAGTGGTGTGTTTGGGACTGTTAGGTTGTGTGAAGTCATGCAGCAGATCAGTACCTCTGTCCTTGTGTCTGATTCAGTTTCAACTGGCTGGATGTCTACAGCCTATAGCCAACACACACACACACACACACACACACACACACACACACACACACACACACACACACACACACAAAGTTAGCAGGTTAGCATTCACACCATCAGAATCAAAGAACATGAATGGTTATTTCTAAAGTTAGTTGATCAGAAGCAGCAGCAGGTTGGAGTAGACATGCAGTAGATGAGTTGGTTTAGATGGAAGTCGATCAGTCCTTTTCTATGAATTAACAAACCTTTTGTAAGGATCCACTCTGCAACTCTTCCAGACTGCTGGATAGCAACCTGTGCTGATGCCTGGAAAAAAAAATAACAGACTTTGAAAATTAGAAATGATGAAGGATTTAGAACTCACACACGATGACTGCCTACACGCTGAGGTGAGTCACTTTAGGTAAACTCTGACATGTTCATCTTCTACGTACCAGGATCCATTCAGGAATTAGTATACTATGACTGTTTATGACATACTATACTATGACTATTTTTATGATTTTGTGACGTACTGTACTGTGACTATTTTTTATGATTTTTATGACATACTATTCAATGATTTTTTTGTGACATATTTTTTTATGACATTTGACTATTGACTATTATTATGACATGATATATTATGACTATTTTAATGACTTTTATGACATGCTATACTATTATTTTTATGACATACTATGCCATGACTATTTATGAAATAATATATTATTACTTTTTATGACATAATGTACTATGACTTTACTATGTTCATCTTCTACGTACCAGGATCCATTCAGGAAGCTTGTGGACAGCAGCGATGTGTCCACAGAGTTCTGGATACTACAACAGATGGCACATAAGAGGAACGATTAATAGGAAGCAGCTGTGAGATGTGTGTGTGTGTGTGTGTGTGTGTGTGTGTGTGTGTGTGTGTGTGTGTGTGTGTGTGTGTGTGTGTGTTTGTGTGTGTTTGTGTGTGTATATATTTTATACCTGGAGTCCAACTCTCTCTGGTAAGGAGATGAAGAAAGCATAAGTGGAGAAGACCCTCTTGATGACATCTATCCAGAGACAAATCACAGTTTAGTTCTTCCAGTTTTTGTGAACAGTTCTTCAGTCAAAATATCAGTGTCCATTCCCGGGGAAGTCATTTTTCAGAGGACGAATCCTGTGAGATGACCCACAGGGCGAGAAGGGTTTTGATTACTGCTTATAATTGCATTGTTAGAGGTAGAACTGGATCGGTTCGCAGCCGAGTGTGAAGCGGCTGGGATGAGGATCAGCACCTCTAAATCTGAGGCCATGGTTCTCAGCAGGAGACCGATAGATTGCCTACACTGGTATGGAATGAGTCCTTATCCCAAGAGAAGGAGTTCAAGTACCTCGGGGTCTTGTTTGCGAGTGAGGGGACTATAGAACATGAGATTGGCTGGAGAATCGGAGCAGCGGGAGGTGAGAGAGAGTGGGGCGGGGGGGGAGGGGTGGGGCCGTATTGCATTCACTTTTCCGCACCGTTGTGACGAAAACAAAGCTGAGCCAGAAGCCAAAGCTCTCAATCTACCGGTCAATCTTCATTCTTACTCTCACCTATGGTCATGAGGGCTGGGTCATGACCCAAAGAACTAGATCACGGGTACAAGTGGCCGAAATGGGTTTCCTCAGGAGGGTGGCTGGCGTCTCCCTTAGAGATAGGGTGAGAAGCTCGGAGTAGAGTCGCTGCTCCTTTGCGTTGAAAGGAGCCAGCTGAGGTGGTTCGGGCATCTGGTAAGGATGCCCCCCTGGGCGCCTCCCTAGGGAGGTGTTCCAGGCACGACCAGCTGGGAGGAGGCCACGGGGAAGACCCAGGACTAGGTGGAGAGATTATATCTCCACACTGGCCTGGGAACACCTCGGGATCCCCCAGTCCGAGCTGGTTAATGTGGCCTGGGAAAGGGAAGTTTGGGGTCCCCTGCTGGAGCTGTTGGCCCCGCGACCCAACCCCGGACAAGCGATTGAAGATGAGATGAGATGAGATGAGATGAGATGTTAGAGGTTGTAAAAAAGGTTATGTGCTTCGTCATCTTACCTCTGACCTGACGAAATCAGACTGAGCTTTGTGTGTGATGGCTCGGAGTCTCAGACTGCCACTCAGCTCCTCTTCACTGCTCCCTACAGACATCACACAGCATGACAACATTACAGAAACTACACAGGACAGAACAGTGTTTGCTACTTTCAGATTTCAGGAGAGAAAAGGGATGTAATTGAATTCTCACCATGTGTGAGTGCCATGACATCCCTCATCTTTCTGTACTGGCCAAGCAGAATGGTCAGCTCCTCTATACGCCGGTCCTGTGATCAGCAACACACCCCCATTATGTATCATCAAACTGAACAGTAAAGGGAACTTTTTCATCACGGAAGCAGTGTAAAAACAGCTTTCATTTACCTTTTCATCATTTGAAGCTAACAAAGACTCCATGCCCACCTTCAGCCTCTGGTATTCCTGGTCTGACAGAGAAAAAGGGAAGCATTCTAATGTTACAGTCACGTCCAGTTCATTTAGGGCGTCTGATGTTGGCGACAGACATGACAGCCATGCTAATGGGAATGAACAAGCAACACAAATGCACGCTGACAGCGGGCTGCCCATACACACCATCACCTGTGACCAACACTGCAGCTCTTCATAGGGACACAACTGCCGTGTGTATAGCAACGACGCCTATACCAACATCTCTCCTGGATTCCTAAAATGTATACTATACTATGGCTATTTGTATGACTTTTATGACATACTATATTATGACTATTTTACGTTTTTTTTTTTTATGACATACTATACTATGGTTATTTTTTTAAGATTTTTATGACAATTTATACTATGACTATTTTTATTATTTTGTGACATACTATACTATGACTTTTTATTACATATTATTCTATGACAATTTATGACATTTGACTATTTTTATGATTCTTATGACAAATTATACTATGACCATTTTTATTATTTTGTGACATACTATAGTATGATGTTTTTATGGCATACTACTATATGCTATGACTATTTTTATGACTATTTTTATGACTTTTTTATGACATACTATACTATGAATATTTTAATGATTTTTGTGACATACTACACTTTTATAGACATTAGGTTTTTACGAACAACACAATACATACACACACACACACATACACACACACACACACACACACACACACACACACATACAACTCTGGGCGTGATGTCATTCAAACACAGAAACGTATCTTAAAGGGGAACTCCACCAGTCTTACACATAAAGGTCTGTTTAGCAGCACTACTCAGCCTGTGAACACAGTTGTATAATATATTCTGTGGCTTCGGAGGAGAATAACCCTAATGATGTCATAGTGATGTCATCAGGGTTACCTCAGTATGAACTACACATTTACAGTTACAGCATCTATCAGGTAGGGAGGGTCCAATGAAAAGCTGCTGTAGGATACATCAGGAGATGTCGGCTACGTCTGCATCCATTTGGACTGTTCTTTTCTTCTGTCTCTGGTGAGTTCCCCTTTAAAATATCTGACTTAGGCAAAACAAACTGACAGACTCGGGCTCTAATCTGACAAATTAGATGGCTCTGCACATTCAGGTCTATACACGCTGATACCACGGCCACTGACAAATCCTTCATTCTGATTGGCTGGAAGTTTTTGATAAGCAGACAGTGTAACCGGACACCTGCTGTATGACGCAGGTGTTTGTTTGCAGTTTGTTAAAGCGCCAGTGTTAAATAGCAGGTGAAGGGCTTGTGTATGTGTGTGCACGTGTGTGTGTGTGAGAGATGTAACGTTATCTCAGCTGCAGAGACAGTTTCAGTAACATGGTGGAGCAGGATGCAGAGCTACTCCTGGTCCAGCCTCAACCACTGATATTTCTAATTTGACATATCGTGTTGGCGGGTGGCCGTGGTGTGAGCGCGATAATAATCTCCATGTCGCATTGCTCGACAATCAAGAGAAGCTCTTTGGAAACCAAACCGGCCAGAGGGCTTGAAAAGGATGTAGCTGAACGTTTACTGGGACCAACACAAACTGAAGCTGAGCTGTGGTCCAGTCTCCAACCAGACACTCCTCCACCAGGCAGCGGATCAACAGGCTATTGAGCTTTTACATTTGAAGTTCTGCAGCACTTGACAACAGAATTAATACGTGTTAGGAAGTTTTACATATCGTGTCAAAAGGTCGACCCGTGTCTTTATAAGCAGAGCAGTTTGGTTGAAAATTGGACCCACGACAACAGCTCACCATGCCTTACATTTGTTAATCAGCTGCTTGATATACAGCTCCTCTACAGCAGAGGGCAGCAGGGAGTCAAGAACCAGTCAAGTGTACAGCAGAGGAGAGAGGGACATGTTGGTTAGATGTTACATCCACACCGGACAGATGTGATTGGTCAGACTGTCAGCTGTGTGTGTGTGTGTGTGTGTGTGTGTGTGTGTGTGTGTGTACCTCTCTCTGCGTTGTCATTGGCTGAGCTGCCTCTGGCCAACAGCTGGGTCTGCAGGCATTCGATCTCAGCGTCTTTGGAGGCCAGGAGCTGCTGCAGCTCTGACATTTCTGCCTGTGGAGGAAGACAGAACATGTCTGTGTACTGTGTTGGTCTTCAAGGTCGTTGGATAATGACGAGTTATAGGCAACTGGACTCGTCCTCTAAAAACAAGAGTGTTTGATCAGGTCTAGTGGCTGACAGGTCAGCCCACAATTTATTCATTTGAATTAACAAAAACAAACTTAATACATTTGTCACATTCAGACATGTACATGCATGAATTGTGACCTCTGCATTCAACCCGTCCTGGGCTGCTGTAAAGCGTCTGGAACATTTGGACATGCAGACAGTAGGAGCTGGGGATCGCACCGCCAACCTTGCGGTTACAGGACGACCCGCTCTACCCACTGAGCCAAAGTCATCCCAAATTTACAGGTTGATGGCACTCATGTGAGCGCCACCGGTCACACGGAATGAGGCGTCAAATCACTCAGCTAATGATATGAAACAACATTGTGAGCAGTTGAGACACACTGGGAGGACACACTGGGTACTGAATAAGTCCATCACCAAAAGCAGGGCTAGGAGGACACTCACATCTGGATCAGCAAGCCAGAGGACACAAGACAACTATTAGAAAATGTGCTGAATCCACCACCAGGCCTCTGTTGCGTGATAAAGATGTGTTTTACTTATCTGTGTTACTTTCTATCACCTCTACTTTAAGCACTACCTTCATGAGGTGTCTACCATTTTATTGGTCCCACCCGCATTTGAGCCCAAACCCATCCCATCTCTCCATACCTCCATACAGCTGACACCACAAGACTGGGGACTTCCCCGAAGAAGATCTGGACAAGGGACAGATTATTAGAAAGAAGAGTCTTTGTGTCCCTGACACGTACCACACTGTCCAACATCTCTATTAATGTGGTGTCGATGCCTCTCACATGACTGACCTGACTGCCTCATGACCAAAAGCCAAGCTCATCACTTCTCCTGAATTAAAGACTGGCTTAATGGTTTCGGTGTTCCTAATTTGATTCAGACCTCTTTTTCTCTCTCTCCCCTTGTTTGCCGTCTACCTCTTCACTGTCGACTATCCAATACAAAAAATACAAAAAGAAAAGAGGTATCCTGTATCAGGGTGCCCTGGTGGTGTAGCACCAACCATGAACAGCAACGTCCCCAGTTCACTCAGGGCCAGAGGCTTTGGTTGAATGTCATCCCTCAAATAAAGGCCTGTAATGCCCCCCTCAAAAATAATTTATGTTCTGGTTAAAGGGACTCTGTATAAGAATCAGAAATGTCTTGTTAACAGCGACACCTGTGGCCGTTAAGTCAACGAAAGTCAGCGTCCTGTTGCTCTCGCTTGTGCTCGCTCTACATAGACATGAAGGAGCATCGCTCAAAACAGTGAGGAGACACACGTCAGCTAAAAGCACAATATCACTCTATATTTCAGCTGCTTGGCAGTAATGTTAGCTGACCAGACCAAGGTCTCCATGAATCAATGCTGATCCTAGTGTTGGCTTGTCCTGCCTCACGTGAGTGTGCATGAGACACCGACCCGCAATGATTTATACGTGTAAGAAGTTACAAACAGTCCCTTTAACACGACTGCAAAATTTAGTTGATCACAACGTGTGCCCTATTTTTGAGCTTGTGATTTTGCTTGCTCCTAGTTTCAGGAGACAGAGGGCTCGGGGTGTTTTTTAATGCATAATAGGGACAAAGCTGCTGACAGCTGGAGACGACGGGTGTGTGCACAGGCTTGCGTGTTTACAATGGTGGTATGCTATAAATGCAAACTCAACAACTCCTCCAGCTGCCTCACAATAAAAGCCTATAAGTCAAAGAAGCAGACTAGAAGCCAGATAGAGTCGTGAAGCGGGCAGAGAGACTGTAGAGTTATGGTTTGTTTCCTGTATGTTCCTGAATAATGACGTTTGCTATTTTGTCTACAAACATCAGGATGAAGTCTGTCCACTTTCAGCAGCATCTGCTGGGTTCTGGTCACACAACACATCACAATCATATTGATTTACATTATCCATACAAACTCTCAGAAAGGAAGAGAGACAGTCGGGATGGGTTTCCTTTTTTTTGCTTCCTCACACTGATATATGAGCACATATACCTTGTCAAAATCAGAATGTTTTACTATTTAACTGTTGGTCTCTGTCTCTGTGTATATTTGTGATTTGTAAGGGAAGTTCAGCCACACATCACAAGACCAACAACAGCAAAACGAGGAGGATCAGGAGGGTGAAGAAAAGAAGAGCTGGAGCGCAAAGTGAGGAAATTAGGAAGGAGAGGAGGAAGCGGAGAAGCATACGGCCGAAGGAGAGCACCGGTGAGGAAGAGGTAGCAAAGGAGGACGACAGAGGGGAGTGTTAGCAGAAGGACTAATCGGAGCAAAGGAACAGACACAGAAGGGACGAGCAAGAGGACAAGAGGAGGAAGAGGAGGAAGAGGAGAGGCACCTGTGCGCTGCGCCAGCGCTCCTCCCAGTGCTGCTTCTCCAGCTGCGTGTGCTCCACAGTCAGCTTGAGGCTGGACAGCTGGGTCATGAGTGACTGGTAACACACATGGAGAGAGTAAGAGATAGAGAGCTAGAGAGAGTAGAGACACAGGAAGAGGGGTAATGATGGGGGGGATGTAGAGATGAGGAGAAAGACAAGAAGTGAAGAGAGCCAGCCGCAGAGAGGAGAGGATAGAGGAGGGAGAGGAGGAAGGAAGCACTGTAAGCATAGAGAAAGCACTGGCAGTATGCAGTAACAACAACGTGTTAGGAGAGAGATGCTTTATAGCAACATATTAACCTCTTAAACCCTGCTGGGCCGGCGTTACCGAGCCATGTTGTGCAACCACATTTTATTCAAACTCATGAACCATTATTTAAAAGGACTGTTTGTAACTTCTTACACGTATAAATCATTGCGGGTCGGTGTCCCATGCACGCTCTCGTGTGTGTCTCCGCTGTTCAGACTCAGACTCCAACACAAACTACACGGAAGCACCAAAACCTCTTGGTTGTATCTAGTGAAGCCCGTCTGTTAAACAGTATTGGCCGCGGTCGGAGGACGCGGGGGAGACCGTAGCTTTGGTCTCCAGGACCGGAGTCTCTGCTGTACTCTGCTCCTCTGCTCCTCTGCCTGTCTTCATTCACACACCGCGCTCGTTCTCGCTCTCTCGCTCCACCTCACATGCATGCGCGCACACTACACACTACAGCGAGTAACGTTATCGTCTCCGACCAAAACTCCGGCGTCTCCCCTGTTCCCTCCGGCCGCGGTCTGGAGGCTGAGGCAGGAAAAGCCAACACTAGGATCAGCATTGATTCATGGAGAGACCTTGGTCTGGTCAGCTAACATTACTGCCAAGCAGCTGAAATATAGAGTGATATTGTGCTTTTAGCTGACGTGTGTCTCCTCACTGTGTTGAGTGATGCTCCTTCATGTCTATGTAGAGCGAGCACAAGCGTGAGCAACAGGACGCTGACTTTCGTTGATTTAACGGCCACAGGTGTCGCTGTTAACAAGACATTTCTGATTCTTACAAACAGTCCCTTTAAATTTCTAGTACAGGCCTCAGATTTCCGAAAAATACCAAATATGTGAGGCTGACTTATGGGGAAAGGAGTATAAAATGCTTCTACTGCAGTTAAAACAGTGGTTTGGTTTGAATATTAAGTGCAGTGTAAGCATCATAAAGCTTCAATAGAGGGATTAGAAAACAATGATGTAGATAAAGAATATTTACGTGGATAAGTGACAGAAATCAAATCAATCAAATTGAACTAGATCACATTGGCCACCTCATTACTGTCCACTGTGAAAATGAGACGACATACTCCAACCAACCGATGCGAGCTGGTTGTTAGCTATGAATGACTTACTGCCACTTAATCTGCTAATCCTCACGTCACAATCATTGTTTAAATACCAGGCTGTATTTCTACATTGAATGATCTCTCCTTTCATACAGCAGCTCTGCATTCACAACCATACATTCCCTTTCTACAGTCTTTGTCATCATGCACATGCATCAATACAAACAGCAGACTAAACCATCCCAGTGACACGTAAATGTGGTAGAAAGGAAAGCTTTCTCTCTGGAAAGTGGGTTTCTATAGTATACACAACCTTTTAGAATTCAGATTGCTGCAGGAAGCTGACTGTAACCTGGACACTTACAGGAACAGCGCCGCATTTTGGGAAATAAACTTTTTCACTTTCTTGCTGAGAGTTTGATGAGAAGATTGCTATCACTCTGTAAGGTCAATATGAAGCTGTACTGCCAGTGTGCCTGTTAGTTTAGCTTAGTTTAGCATAAAGACTGGAAGCAGGGGGAAGCAGCTAGCCTGGCCCTGTCCAAAGGTAACAACATCTGCCTTTAAGGCTCAATAATTAACACAACAGATGTTGTTAGTTTGATGTAGA
>CAKAOH010041995.1:19353-38814 GCA_916701665.1 Sebastiscus tertius | reverse complement strand
TGCTCTTTTTTTCAACTGCAAATTATGCAGCTTGTCAACATCTGTTTTATCTAATAAGATACAGTTTTCACTCTGTTCCTCTCAGAGTTTTCATTTACATATCTTGAGGTCAGAGGTCAAGGGACCCCTTTGAAAATGCCCACGGCAGTTTTTTCTCACCAACATGTAGCGTAACTTTGGAGAGTTATTCAGCGTTCTTCCTGACAAGCTAACATGACATGGTTGGTACCAATCGGTTCCTTAGATTTTCTAGTTTCATATGATACCAGTGTCTTTAGTATCCACTGAAAGACAGAATAGCATCCGGGCCCGCCAGTGGGCTGTCGGATTGTTAGATTATACAATAAAAGGTTGATACTTGACGTCTATCTATCGATACAATATTGCTTCACAAACGATTGTGATACTATGCTGTATCAGGTTTTTTCCCCCACCCCTAAATATTAGTGTATATTCAAAGAACAAAAATCAGACCTGCATAACACTAGTGATATATAAAGATAAAATAAAAAAATATTATTATTATTATTATTAAAAACAATACAGACCGCTCAACTATAAATCTCCATTAATATTTTTTATATAAATATATACTCTTTACCATCCTGTCATTATTAAGTAATATTAAAACTGGGAGTAAAACTATTTCCACAACTAATTTAACAGTAAATACAATGTTATAAATTACAGCCAGGGCTACATCAAAGTATCCTCCATTCAGCCGCGTGAGGAAAAAGTCGGATGGAAGCAGAGAATGAAGGAGGAGATGAGTCAAAAGGAGAGAGGAGGAGGAAAAAAAAGAATAAAAAAGACAGCCAGTGTTATCAGCATTCTTCAGATGCCACAGCTAATGCCCAGCAACAACAGCCCCACGCTCTGAAATGAACAGTATTTCTCTTTTCCCATTCATGCGCGGACGCTGTATCTGCATCATTTAATAACATTGCGTGCTTTTAAACAGTTAGCAGCCAGCAGCGCCTGTCCCGCCGAGCGCCGCGTTACACCGTCCAGTGGGTTGTTGGTTTAAAGCCCTAACGCCAGCCTGATGTGCGCCAGCCGAAGGTGATCAAAGCCCCGTCGGCGTCTGAGCGCTGGCGGCCGTGGATTCTAGTGCATTTGTTCAGCAGAATTCTGCCCTACGGGCCTGCGGGGCTGGACACTGATGCTGAGAAAACTGTCAATTGTGGAGCAAAGATCCCTCTACACACGGGTCAAATCCTGTCTTTGTAAAAAGCACTGCAGAGAGATGGATCCTTGGGCATATGCAGGGCTGCTGGTCACGGAGGTGGAAACTTAAATACGCTACAAACACAAAGTCAAAGCCAATGTCAGACAACGCAGCTGCAAAACGCTGAGCTTAGAAGACTGCAGGGGCAGACTTTGCTTCCACCTTAATACTCTAATATTACTAAACTTAGCATCTGTATATGTACGTGTGTGTCTGAGAGCACAAACACACTATGGGCTGCTTGCAGAAATTATTATATTTAAATTGGAATTCGTCCCTTTAGTAGGCAACAGTAAATATTTTATCTAAGTTATCAATCTCTCAAAGAAATGATATTTTATTTGTGCTGGGCCTGGCACAGCAAAGCAATTTGCAGTACAAACAAGTTGAGAAACAAATAAAAGAACAATAATAAATGAGTGGCACAGTCCATCCTTTGTCTTTCTAGCGTAAATCCCACACCACACTGCTCCTTATGAAGAGAAGCTATGGCCAGGATAGCAGACTGGGGTCAGAGCGGGTGGCCAGTGTTATTACAGAGTGTAATATCTGTGTTTGACCAGCCGGACTACAGGGATTTGACTGACCGGCTGGCCGGCCGATGAATAGAGGGGAAAAGGGAGGAAAGGAGAGGCATAAACACTAGTAATGAAGAGGCTGCAGTCAGAGGTTAAAGCAGCATCAGAGAAACAACAAACTAACGCCCACCACAGAGAGAATGAAGGTGAGAGGTGGTGGTGGAGGAGGAGAGTAGGAGACTGACAGTGAAAGGCACCTGGCAGAGGACAACCTGATCTCAACACAGAAAGAAAACACAGCTACACACACCAGGCCTGCACACCTGAAACTACACTCACTCAGGTTTTCTCTGACCATATGAAAAGTATGGGGCTATTATGAGAATCTGATGCGACCATAAACAAGTACAGTTATTTAGGGCATATAGCAACAGAACAACAGGGCGACACAATGCCTTGCCCTAGCTTCTCCAGGTAGCTGAAGTTTTTGTTGCAGCCCTCGGTTACAAAGCATTGCATGTGTTGGCCACAGCAGCCAGCATACAAGGAGCAATACTGTCTAATGCTGCCCCCTGTCTGCCACAACAGCACTCTCACCGACAAGTTCGACTGCAAAAAATTAAAACAATTAGATTTCATCTGTGGGTAACTAATTCTATATAGCAAATTTTCCTTACAATTACCAGCTAAAACTTGGAGTATTGTTGGAATGTCATTATATGACACTGGGCTGTATAAATTAATAAGCAGAACATGGCACAGGTGATGAAACGTGTCCGTCAACCTGACTTGGACATACAGAAGATAAAATGTAAAGGAAATGTCGTCAGGATTTAAATCAAAGTCTTAGTAACAAATACGACGCTGCTGATTTGTGTGTTGCTGTTCATGTTGAGATGAGGCTAGGGGTGTACGAGCCAGTTATACACACAACATTAGCTAGACTGGCTGTGGTGCTGAGCTGCTGGGCAATACGCCTCACGGCAAAATTAATGATCCAATCATTGTAAATGCCAATTGCCTGTAATCCCTGGCTGGAAGCAAATCAAAGAGAAGGAAAGGTTTCCGTTAAACAGTCACAAGCTCTCTCTCTCTCGCTCTCTTTCTTCGTCTCCCCTAGGCACCAGATGCCTTCCTTTCATTCCTTTTTTTCGATCCAACCTTCCTTTTCTCAGCTCTGTAGCCCTGTCTGCATTTGGTTCCTATATGTCTCCCAGCTGCGGAGTAGAGATGGGGCCCAGGCCCAGCCCCGGGGGGCAGCAGAGGAGGGAAATCCCCAGGACAACTGGTCTGGTCACGGACACCCCGAAACCAGCAGCCATCCCTATTCTACCCTCTACTTCCCTGGCAAACATTTGCTCTCCAGCTTAGCTCAGAAGCTAGCCAGCAACTTACCCCCACACTCTTGTCTGGTAATGCCAATCAGAGTCTACACAGCCCTGCGCTCCAGAGATGGAGAAGAAAGAAGGTGGAGAAGGGACGCTGGGAGAGAGAGATGGAGAATGAAGGGATAGAAAGGGAGGGGCAAGGGCAGTTCCCTGAGAGCCACAAGGCAAAGCCAGAGCCTTTGGCAAAGACAAACAAGAAGATAGGACTCTATCCCTATTGATATGCACAAGCAGGGACCATCGGCTAGTCTTCAGCTAAGACAAAAGGGAGAATGGGGAGAGAGAGGTGCTCTGTAGTGGAGTCCATATGTGTCTGTGAGTGGACACAGTATGAGCAGAAAGGGGAGTCAGACTGGCTGAATATGGTGTTACTTCTTTGTTACTTCTTCTTATGATGACAGAATTACACTCCCCCTCTTAGTTTGTGTCTTTTATTATTGTTTTTATCTAAAAATCTCACAAACTATCCCCTCGTCTTTACTATGAGCATCACAAATTACTCCAAACTGCCTCTACTGACTGACTGTGGTTGCACCTGTAGCTCTCCAAACTGGCTACTGAACCCTTTGAATCATTCTCTACATAGTGTGCACACATGGTTTAATGACATATTAAACACATTATAGTAATAAAAAAAGACGCCTGTTCCCTGGCTAAAGAGTAAATATATAAAGAGCGTGGTCAACATGGGGCAAACAGAGTCCAGATCTATGCAGGTTAAAGTTCTGGGCCTCATTTTCACCGCAGGGGGCCTTGAGATGCCTAAAGACAAGCATGCGTAAGGAAAAAACCGCGACATGGAGGCCTGTTTAAGCCCACATTGTCCCCTCTCCATCCCCTATGGCCTCTTACAGCACCCCCACCAAGCCAACAGTCCTTTGCCTCCTTTCTGTGTCCATGGTTCCCCCCTCCCACACCGCGGGGACCCCTCCCCAGTGTTTGTAATCCCAGCAGAAACACTTAAGGTTCACAGTGGGTGCTCATCAAAACCATCTGCCTGAGAAGAGGGTGAGAGGAGAAAGAGAGAGATGACGGAGGGAGGAGAGAAAAGGAGAGAGCGGAGGGAGGAGAGGCAGAAAACAGGGAGGCGAGTCGCCTCCTCCAGTGCAGATGTTGGTTGTACTAATCTGTTCAATTAGCACCATTACAAGCCCCGCTAGTAGCCTGATTATTATTAGTGTAATCTTCACCCGCAACGAGGAGCCGGCGGCTGCAGTGAGCAAAGAAGTTAGGAGGAACACCTTTCACTGCTGCTTGAAAGTAAATAATTAGCTGGATGTAAAACATGGAGACGATTAAGACAAAAAAACAACAGAAAAACAGGAAATAAATATTATGTAAAGCTGCCACAGGAATGAAAACAGCGAAGGACTGACATTTTCAATATTTAGTGCAAACAATGATTACTTTAAGGGGAACTACGCCAATTGTCAAAATTCATACAATATTAGGAAACATGAACAACTCTCTCCCAAATCCAAAAACTAGAGCGCTAAAACTCAAATTTGTGATGTCACAGGGTGTAAAGTGTGTAGCTGCTTCATAGACAATTAATTGGGAGAGGTGTTCTTGATGACACTGAGACTTTAAAGAATTAACACTTTAAAGAATTAACGCAACTTGTGATTTTTAGATTGGAGCGGGCTGAATGTTAAAGCTAGAGTGAAAACACTGACATCATATGAAACTAGAAAAATAAGGAATCTATTGGTACCAATCATGTCATACGAGCTTGTCGCAAAGGAGGCTAAATAATTCCTCAAACTTACACTAAACTTTGGTGAGGAAAAACTGTCATGGCCATTTTCAAAGGGGTCCCTTGACCTCTGACCTCAAGATATGTGAATGAAAATGGGTTCTCTGGGTACCCACGAGTCTCCCCTTTACAGACATGCCCACTTTATGATAATCACATGCAGTTTTCGGCAAGTCATAGTCAAGTCAGCACACTGACACACTGACAGCTGTTGTTGCCAGTTGGGGTTCACTTTGCTATGTTATAATTTGAGCATATTTTTATGCCAAATGCAGTACCTGTGAAGGTTTCTGGACAATATTTGTCATTGTTTTGTGTTGTTAATTGATTTCCAGTAATAAATATATACATTTGCATAAAGCAAGCATATTCCCCCACTACCGTGTTGATAAGAGTATTAAATACTTGACAAATGTCCCTTAAAAAGGTACATATTGAACAGATTAATTTGTGATTTATCGCGATTAACTATGGACAATCATGCGATTAATCGCGATTAAATATTTTAATTAATTAATAGCCCTAGAAATAACATATTGGAATTCTTAATTTGTGTGGTTTTCCCCTTTAACATGTGAGATAAAAATAAATGGTGGGATTATCCTATTTTACCTGATCAGTCTTTGGGGAGTTTATTTCTCCTCACCTGTGGCAGCAGGCGACCCACTGTGAATAACAACTGACGCCTGCTCAGGTCTCCTTCTGCACGGGGGTTAGTGCAGCATGCAGTAGCAGTGTGGGGGAGTGACGATTTGAACTCACATGGGGCCAAACATTGACACAGACACACACACACACACTTACTCATCTACATAGGCAAGCACACACATATATTTTCAAGCTTGAATCCATTTGCAGCTGTGGTAGTAATAACCGATGGACAGCGAGGTGTACTGCTTTCACACTGGGTCCAGTATGAGTTACTATAAATATTTCATAGGCCGCCCAATCTACTGTTTAGTTTCAGATGAGGAAAATGAATGGAACTCTGTCTCTATTCCTGCTCCCGCATGCCTAGATCAAACAATGTTCAGTATTTAAACCGCCTCCTAGACTGCTGAGAGAGAGGGAGAAAGACGCAGCGTCAGGGGAGTGGGGAGGAAAAGAGGGGGTTGTACCAGACCGCAGCTGTGAGAGTAATTATGTGCTCGGAAATGTGATCATTTGTGATGAATAATGAATCGATGGCTGAGATAGACTAGCAATGTTTGGCAAATGGAATGAAAGCTGTGTTATGGGAAGCTAGAATCAGGTACAATAATATTATGTATGTGAGAGCGAGCGAGGGTGAGTTACTGAGAGCTTTTGTGTGTGTGTCTGGGCGTATAAAGTGACTTTCTGACGTCCTGTATGGTCTGTGTCTGCGTGCATGCTGGTGTCATACCTCCTGTATGGTTCTGGTGCCGGGGAAGTTGAGACTGTAGTCCCTCTGGGCCTCGCGGTGGCTGATGACCAGCAGGAAGTTCTGGTTTAACGACTCTTGGAGACCACTAAATGAGAAGGGGAAAAAATATAAGGGTAAGAAACAGGGATGGGCACAGTAGGAGATTTAAAAAAAATAGAAATTGATGCAGAAACGAGAGGCAAGGCAGGATAATGACGCAAGAGGAGGAAAAGAAAAGGGGGCACAGAAAAACAAACATCATCACTAAGAGCCACTCAGTCAAGTAAAGGGCAAGCTGAAACTTGTCAACTAGTGGTAACCTGCTGGCCCACGGGGAGGTGGGTGCCTCCTCTGGGGGCGAGGCGCCCACTTCACTGGTTGTGTCTTAACAAGCCTGGCCAGAGTTGCGCTCAGCACAGCAGGCTGCCACAGCTATGTCCACCTGCACAGTAACAGCATGGAGTCCATCAAGCTGCCTTATTGCTAACAAGCTTGGCAGCTATTATGAAGTAAACCCAGGAGAGCCTTCAGCACCTTCCTAACTGCAAACCCTAAAGACGCCTTAAAAGCAAGACTTTACTGTGACATACAGCAGCCCAAAGTGACCACATGGCAGGGTCTGGTGAGGTTGTTATTAACCAACACCAACAACTCAACAACTGCAGCTCCAGGTAATGAGTTGTCTGGCTTTTTTCTTTTATTTCAGACTGTGGACTATTCTGTATGAAAGGGACCAGCAATGCAACGACTTTCATTCTCAAGCCAAAGAAACAAATGATGAAATGAAGAGACATTATTGTGCATCATGAGATGCTACCTCTTCAGCAGATGCTGCTGGATTACGGCTGTATAACTGCTGTACTTCACTGCCTCTGTCTACCGTCTGAAACATGACAGTATAGTGATTATAGTCATATCAATTACATATCAGTTTCATATCAATTACAGGCTACTGTAAGCTGTACCAGACACCTGAAGATGATTCTATGACTGATGACTATGTAAGGCTCCTAAACTAAGCTACCATCGCTCTCTGCATCAGTTTTAACATGGTGAAACATTCCTCCATTTTAATTGAAATTCATAGTATTACAACATGGAAGTAAAATGATTGCACATACACAGTACCGATTGAGCACTCGCAAGAAAATGTGGGCATGTAAAGACAAAGTTTATGAGCTGAAGCGCAAGCGAGCAATTCAATTATCCTTGAAACAGGAGTTTAGTTGGGTGGCTTTAGAGGATGTGGGTGAAACTCAAACTATGTATTGCACAGTTTGCTGCAAATTTGAGAGCAAGGTGGATAAAACAGGGTCTTTTTTCAAGGGCATGTCAAGTTCCTGGAGTGCCATAAGCTAAGAGTTATTTAATAACCACTAATAAATAAAACAATGTGTACAGGGGCAAGTAAAAATTTACTTTGGGCAAGTAGATTTCTGACCGGGCAAGTTAAAAAAAAAAACATTAATGTTGAAACCTGCAATGTGACATACCATTTTATCTCAGGTCCAACTGCATGAATAATTGGAGACCTAAACAATTTATCTATAAATCAATCACTGTGTGTAAAACGGCAATAATTCTATTTTTTTCCCTCAAAGTATTAAAAACATTCATTTGGTGGGCAAAAAAAGACAGATAAAAGCGGTTTACAGGTAACCGCTGATCTGAGATGTCCACTCTCTCACAGTGGATGTCATATGCTGTTTTACATTGTGAGCAGAGACCCGGCAGTGAAGACACGATCTGTCCAAGAGGCCCCGAAGGGTCAGACTTTCTGGACTGGTGCACCGTAGCTTGCTCAGCAGCTTACAGCTGTGACGGAGACGCTTGTGAACGACGCAAACGCAGACACTTTGTGTGCTTCACGTAGAGAGGAGGAGGTGGGGGAATCAACTTTTGGAAGCTTCATTTACAATAAGCTGTGAGGTTAAGTAGCGTTTTGAGCAAACGCTGGGTCTGTGCGGCTGAATATCAATGGGAGGCTTAAGGGCCGAAGCAGGCACTTAATCAGGGCTCAGAACCCAAGGAGAGGAGGAAGAGTTGAGGGAAAGAGAGGGATGGGGGAATTAATATGTAGCGCACACATTAATTATGCAATCACACCCTTAATCTGCGCAGATCTGGACGAGCTTATGTTAACAGAAGCTCAAATTTACTGTAATGACAGCATATTTACATTGACTAAAACTACGAAATCAATATGTAAATGTAATGTTTGTTGTAGCTAACTGGGGAAGATTGGAAATGTGTGGAGTGGGAAGGATGGATGCATATGTAATAGGGCTGAGCAGAAGGATGAGAGAGATGTGTGTGTGAGAGAGAGAGTGAGAAAAATGGAAGGGGTAGGGACACATAAATAAGGATCTAGCTAATATCGTGATTATGTTTGGACACAGTCCCGAGCTACTGCTGGCAGGCAGCTAGACTCCTAAATAGACAGAGATAGAGGGTAAACTGAGTGGAAGTGTTACTCTGTCCTTCCAAGCAAAGAAGGAACATCTTATCAGTCATTTATGGCAGACCGACGAGCCATTTGGTGCGTGTGTGGGTGGAGTTCTGTTCAAGATTTACTCGTTTTGCTCTATAGTACAAATATAGCTACTCAAAATATCAAATGCATTCAGAGGGGAAAAAAAATGTGCCATCTGTCTGAGGAGGCCTGCTGGTTCATATATAAACAAAACACCCATGTTTCAAGTCCAATATCCCTTTGTCTCGGCTGCTTTCACCGCTGATGTTTTCAAAGCAGCTGTCTTCTGATAGAAGCAGGCCCTTCCAGCAGCACGGGGTTGAAATGTGGATGTCTCGGTGTTTGCTTCTGCCTTCAGAGGTCTCTTTCTCACTCAACACACACACACTCGTGACATCCAGGTCGGCCTGCAACATCTCTGGAGGTACTTGACATGGCATAAGGGTGCCGGGAGGAAAATGTCATTTAACTTTATGGACAGAGAAAATGGAGCGTTTTGCAGGGGAGAAGAGCAGGCTAAACAGATTGGTTTCATTCTGAGGTAAGCCCATCGCCTAAGCTGTGAGTCCCCGCGGCACAGAGCAGACTCTAGACCTTATTAAACTAGCACTGCCAGACACAGACACACACAGACACACACAGACACACACACACACACAAATTGTGGCATGTGCCTGCAAAACACAAATACCCACACACACAGTCTCTACAACCTCTCACGACCATCATGCGTGCGTTTCATCTGCTTAGAGACACACAAACATGTCAAAAACACACCGACCAGGAGAGTTGAGGAGGTCATGAAGTACACACAAGGTCTTCTTACCTCCTCCACATTTTGCATCCACAACAAAGCAGAAGGATGCGAAACCGTTGAGGCTCTGCTCTGTTCTGGTCTGCCATCTTGTCCCAAAGTTAATCAGCATGCTAACTGTTAGATACCTCCCATCGGGGCTGCTTTAGCTAACTAGCTAGCTCTCTTACCTAAAGCATCATCTGCTACTGGATAGCTGACACACAGAGGGAGAGGTGGTGGTGGTGGTGGAGGGGAAAGAGGCAGGAAGCCGCATTAAAAACACACAAAACCTAATGAATCATTTTTGCAATTTCAAATTTTCTTTCAGAGTTCAAATTAAAATAACCTTTCCTTGGCAAACATGCTTCCCGAGAGCTGAGCGGAGAATAAACGAGGGAGGAAACAGGCTCCATTGAAATATTCATCAGGCCTTCATCATTTATGCAAGAGATTAGGTCCTCCTCAACACCCTCTTGTATTCACAGGCAGTCATCAACATGGCCACAGAGAAAAAGCTTCTCCTTCTCGGGCTTTGACACTGCAGTACTAACTGCACATCACATCGCTAACTAAATAACTACCTGAGATGGATCGGTGCTCAAAGGAAAATCTCCCAAAGCCTCAAGATTTATTTCTAATCAAACAAAACAACTAAGAGGAGTTTACTCAGCAGGATCATAATGACAGTGCAGCACTATTTAATCAGTCGGTTTGGTTTAGGTGTGTGTGTGTGTGTGTGCTGCATGAGCCAAGCTCCACATAGTAATTGCCAGGGATATTACCATTTATGGGACATTTGCATTTTTACTCAGCAACAATTTGAAGCAAATAAACATTGTGAAATTAAATTTGGGTGGACAACTACAAACTAGCAAATATTGTTATATAGGAGACAGTGGTTTCATTAACCTCATTCATGACAAAGATAACAATTTGAACTGAGAATATCGGTGAAGTTCTTAGGCAATAGCATTAGCAGCCCCAACACTGCTTTTAGTAAGAGTAATAACAATAAATACATATTATCTTACGCTTTTAGATATTAATCCTGATTTCATAACAACACAGAATTACCTACAGTGGCATTTTACTCCTAGATGCTAAACCACAGTAGCAAAAATGTGGTTCTTTATCACCTGTGCACACATTATGCACAATTAATCATAGACTGCCATACAGCAACTTTAAGTCTCTGTGTGTGTTATAATCATGTCATGCATTGTCGTCTCTTTAGGGCAGGGCGATAATTCAATATGATAATTTATCGTCTTTCAATGGAATCGTATCGTGATGAAATCATATATCGAGATATCGTGATAGACAATAATTGACTTAATTAATAATGAGCGATTACTAACTCAAATTTCTCAGTTAAATCAAACTATTTTCTTAATCTGATTACTCTGTATTTGTGTGCATGCATGTAAACATAGTCAGTGTTTAGCTGGAAATATGTATTCATTTTTTCTCTATAAATTTCACTTCAAATGGTGACGTTCATTTTGCATTAAAGTTCTTAATTAAATAAGAAAATAGTCTGTACTTTTCACTTTGTTAAGTAGTTTTTGTAACACAAAACACGACTGTCTTATATTGATATTTGAAGCCTGCATTGGTGCCGGCTGCATGTGCGAAAACAGCTTTAGAGTGTGCAACATGCATCTAAGTTAAGACGGAGAATAAGACCGCTTAAAGGAAAATAAGATAAACATTGCATATACTGTATTTATTAAACGGTACCCATTGTATTTATTCACTTATTACATTTTTGCAATGTTTAAATTCATCGTGGTTAATTAGATGATGATGATCACCTGCTGTAAGGAGAAGTGAAGACGCAGGTTTTATTGAATAAGGCATGAAACTTGAAGGACGGCCGAGTAAATCCTACAAGCAGCACATACAGTATATAGACATCTTTACATGTATATACTGTACATAATCATACAGTCCATGTATATCCATCCAGTAGTTATTTCTTTGCACTACATACTATATTATTTACAACATAAAGAACACTTGATTTGTGTAGAGATATTTTTATTTCTTATTTTATTGTTGGTCATTTGTGCTTTTTATATCATATTTCTATATACACCCTATTGTATCCACATACTTGTGTATTTAACACTCCTGTCTATTCTTTACCTTTACTATCGAGCTTTGTTGTCCTTGTTCCTAGCTTTTATTCAAATTCCCTGTATGTGCACATGTATTTGGCAAATAAATCAGATTCTACAACCGGTGCAGTCTTGATCTCTGCAGTGCGTTTTGTTTGATAAAAGTGAAAACAAATTTGATGCCATGGATACAACGGTATCTATGACTATGTTGTAAATTAGACTGATCCATGTGTGAGTCCAGTTGGCCAAGTTTAAAAAGGCATGGGCACCACAGCCTGTCTTTTAGAGATATGTCTTCACTTGTATAATCAGGTACAGGTATTTTTGAGCAGTTTTTCATATATTAGGAGGAGCCTTGCCACCTGAATAACAAAAAAGCAATTATTGATTTAATTTCTTGTAATAAAGAGACAATAAATAGAGACAATGTGAACTTGAGCAACTTTGAGCAGGAAAATTTACTAAAGTACAATGAAGTTACTGTAGTTTTTAGGAAGAGTTATACCTCTGTGATTAATAACTGGGGCCGTAATATTAAGTTCATTAATAATTTTGTTTTCAATAATTGTGCAGAAGTAGACAGTGGTACCAGATCAGATAAGTTCACTTTATCAAGACACATTAGTACCTTGAGTTGGTACGACGGTGTTAATGTGTGCTTCCCTCCCTGTAAACTTTAGGTTGAAGCCTTTAGTGGCACTGAGCTCTGTCTACTGCAACAAATTTACACACACTGCACACAAATTGCGCTTACTGTGGATTTACGGTGTGACCACACTTTATTTTTACTGCACGCTAACAGCTTGTCTGGTCCCGCTGCAGGGGACTGCTGCTCCCCCTCCTGCTTTGTGATCTGTCACCTATCCTCTCCCAGGATGACAGCAGGGTCACCATACACACACTCACATTCATACACAAATGCATGTGCATACACACAGGAGCCCACCCACTCCATTCAGCTCCAACTGTCCTCCACCGAAATAGCTGACACAGAATAATGAGCTCCCGACACCCAAAATGATATCGATAACACTTGGAGAAATGGCAACGGCGCTGCTAAAAAGACACAGCAGTAAGTGGGGGAGTGAGAAGACGAGGAGCGGGAGGCGAGGGAGGGAAGACTGGGGAGATGAGGGCCATTAGCTGCCAACACAATATAACTACCACTTAGCCTAACTAGCAGGCAAAGCGGCAAACTGCCAAATGACTTCTTTTACAAGTGTTCTGGTGACATGCGGATGCCTGCTTGGCTACTAACATGAGGAAATGTGGGGAGAGTTACAGTACAGTTTAATTTAGAATCCACTGTCAACAAACAAACAATGGCCATCATATGTGAGACTAGAAACAACTCTGGCTAATCAGGGAAATGTATCTCAGGGAAGTGCTACTGAAGATTGTCAAAACTAACGATATTATGATCTACTATATTATTTAAATGTTTGATAACATGGGCAATTTCATTAAACTTAAACGATACAGTAAAACTGGCAATCACAGAACGTTACACCAAAAGGTGTCCTTACTTAAAAATGCTCTTAAAAATTCAGCATTTAAAATGACAACTGTCAAAAACTAGAGCTGCAACAATTAAATGATTAATCGGCAACTATTTTGATAATCGATTAATCAATTTGAGTTATTCTTTAAGAAAAAAAAAATCAAATTTCTCTGATTCCAGCTTCTTAAATGTGAATATTTTCTGTTTTCTTTTACTCCTCTATGACAGTAAACTGAATATGTTTGATTTGTGGACAAAATAAGACATTTGAGGACGTTATCTTGTGCTTTGGGAAACACTGATCGACATTATATAGAGCAAACAACTAATCGAAAAATGAAAATAATCATTATCTGCAGCCCAACAAAAAACTCATATCATTAGTCATCAATAGAATGAATGAATGACTGACATATTTAGTATTGTATCATACATATAACTAACTCTGCCCAGCCCGCATGGCCCTACAGTACAAGACACCATTAATTCATACAAGCCAGGACCAGAGTGCTGCATACACATTTCCAAACAGAGAAAGTCTGAACATAAAGCTTAAGCATCTTTCACAATCAAATCTTCAGACGATCATCGTCACAACAATCATGAATCACTGATAAAAATATTATACTACATAGTACTGGAAAAAATCTGAATAAAAGCTAATCAAATCATTCATCTTGTCTTTGTTTCCAGGCTTTTGAGACAAAATTAGTAAACCTCAAATTTAAAGAGCCATTCAAATTTGTTCTCATTTATACACCAGAATATTTCAGGGTTTTGTCGAGACATTTCATGGAGAATTAACTCTCTGAAATTATCAAATTGTGTACAGTAATCAAACTTTAAGCGGCGTGGGAAATAAGTTTATATTGTCATTTTCTGAGGAGGCGTGGACAAAGATTCTAAGCAATTTAAAGAAAACGTCCAGTGGAGATTAAAACAAGACTAAATGGAAAATGTAAATGTTGTACCTTTGAATCTTTTACACCATATTATACATCTCCGCCAATAAAATGAGGGAGAGTCCAGAGTGCTGGAGATGTAACAAGAATGATGCCACACCGGTACACCTTCTGTGGTCCTGCCCAAAAGCACAAGATTATTGGTCAGCCACTCGTGAAAATATTACATGTTCCATTTTCTCCTAGTTTGTACATTTTGAGTGATCCCCTGTACGATTTCCCCATGTTAAATGCAGATTGGATTCATACTGCTCTTATGTTGGGTATGAAAATTGTAGTTTGTGAGTAGAAGTCTACGGATTTGCCCCCAGTGAGCGTATGGTTCGGTCAACTAGAGACTGTAGCAGCCTATGAGAAACTGTCTCTCCGTCTCATTAACCAGGTGGAGAAGTCTACCTGGACTTTGTGAATGGTCGATAATAAAGGCCATAACCCCTCTCAGATGTTGGACCATCTGGATCGGATTGTTTGATGTATCTGGATGTATGACTTCGGCCAGTGTAACCTTATGTAGGTTTTGTTTTATTTTGTTGTTGATTAGGATCTATTGTTATTCTATATCTATTTTTTTTATTTAAATTTGTGATTATATAATTTGTGACATTTTCTTATCTTGTCTACTTCCTGTATTGTTTCTATTCGTATTGTACTGTTTGTATTGAAAATGACAGTAAACAGTTGGCCATAAAAATATAATTTGTACAGTACAAAGGAAACGGGACTCACACAGCTCACACTATCAGTTTTACTCCTTAATATTTTTGAATTGATGAACCTCAATGGTCAGAGGAAGATTACCAGCTCTCAACTAAAGATCTTTGGCTCCTATGAGTACATGATTTCACTTTGTTAATGACTGATCCTAAAGCTCTCCCAGCAGACTCAACAAGGAACCCAATTCAAACCTCAAAAGTCATAAATCCATCAAGAGAAAAACCCAAATATTTATATGTACGAACATATTCTAAAGCAACTAAACCAAAACTAATTATTTGTTTAATTATTACCTTGTTTTTTTTTCCAAAAGATGCATCGAACCAATCAGTAATCATATCATTGATCTCGACACGAGCTACTGAGCAACTATACGAGGTCTGGATTGCTTTATAAAATCTACCATCAACTCCCACTTCCGTAATTTTAAGGCAAGCGAATCTTTATTAATCCAGTCAGAAGTCTTCTGAAAGTCAACAAAACATGCAAATGTGGATTTGCTTTAGTCAGTTCTTGTTCTAATAATTGTTGATATTGAATATACATGATGGATACAGGCTCGTTTCCTTCTTTAATAATGGATTTGTACCACGTTGACCATATGGTTAACATATTCAAAGCATGTCTTGAAAAGATATAAGAGGACCTCTAAAAGAGATTTTAAAGCTTCATTTGTAATACCTACTATTGCTGATGCCTTCTTCAGTTTTGCTTTGCCTACAGCCCTTTTAGATTCTTCTATACTAGGAGTGTCACGACTCTCCAAATCCACAATTCGATTTGACTTTCGATTTTAAGGTCACGATTCTAAACATGCCATTGTTAAACTATGGAGTCTTGATTTGTAAAGATCAACAGATCGTTGGATTTATGCCCTGACTGTCATTTACACTTTCAAATTCTTCTTTAAAAAGAGAACTGAATTCCCTTTTTATTTAGAAAGTATTTAAAAAATTAGACTACAACAGTCAGTTCACATCATATCAGTATCTGTGTGACTCACCTCAGTACATAATCATTCTATAGTAATGTCTCGATTGAGAAATGTATTTGGGCTATTAGCCCAAAAGATTCATAACCACCTCCAACTCAAATTTTGTATTTAAAAAAGCGTCAAAGTCAGGTGGAATATTTCCTTAAAATCTTTCTCCCATTTTCCAAGGACTACTTCTTTTTTTGTTTTCACTGTCACCGTTCTCTAATATAATGTCCATTGGGTTTTTCTTTAACTGCTTAGGATCCAATTTATTTATTTATTTCCAGAGTCGTTTGTGGGTTGTTGCTTTGCAGTAGATCCAGTTGTAATGCTTGTCCTCTTCTGAACCGTCTTTTAGAATTGTACAAATGACTCATAGTGTGTTTCCGAGATATAAAATCTTTGTTCTGAACTGCATTTTGTCTATAGGAATACATGATTGTTGTCCTGTGGTGTAAGATTGACAATAAGACAGTGAATTCTAATTCGGTTATTATCTGTTCTTAATATATGTGAAGAGATGAAAAGGATGAGATTGTTGAAATAAGAAATTCTGACTTCGACAAAGCAGTTTTGTACTTGCCAGTGTTGATCAAAACAGCTTTATAATTCTGGTAATTCTAGTTTCAAGCATTAAGTTACTCAGAACCAGTAATAAAAGCTCATTGACAAGTTATAATATCTTAGTAAGATAATTAAAAGGCAAAAAAGCTTGAAACAAGTGAAACGTTCCAACATAAAATCTGCCCCATATCTTGTGAGACAAAAAACAAGCATAATTTTCCTTTATTTAAGACATTTCATCTTACTTAGATTTCAGTTTTTGCAGTGTATCGAGCCGTATACACTCTTATCAAAAATAAATAGATTTTTCCATGATTTGCCTACTGATCAGTGGGTCCTTACATTTTTGTAATTCCCTTTCTGCCTTTCTTTTTATCATTCCAAAGGTTTTTTTTTTTTTTTTTTTAGTTCTGCCGTCCAATATGTCTTTGTCCTACTCGTTTTCTCACACACACAGACGCAGACATGTACCCTCACATATATCTGTTTTTACCAGTCCTATGCTCTTATCCTCAAATTAAAAATAAAAAGGGAATTATCTTGGTCACCCTACAACACGCAGGTGAAATGAAGCGAGGAATATGACTTCTTTGGATGATGTTTACCTGACACTGATGAAAGGACAATCACATGTTCAGCTGCCACCTGTGATTGTATTACTGCGTTGGCTTTACACCGAGCAGCCTGACATTTCAGAAGGAAAGGTTGCTAATACTGCCACGGATTCACTGAAATGAACAGGACAACCTCCGGATGGAGAGCACCGGCTTAATGAAGCTTTCTCAACAAATCTCTATTGTCACTGGGTACCATCACTAATGTGACAGACTGGGAGATAAATAATAGATATGAAGTGTGGATATCACAGTCTATGAAGAGTATGATGCAAAACAACCGTAAGCAAGGCTGAAAGAAACAAAGACGGGAGGGAAAATTATTATTTGCACAACAGAGATTGCGTTGGCAGATGTTCTTCTCAAAATGTCACAATGGATGTGAGGAAATGAATGTGCTCTAGCAGTTCAAATGTGTCTTAATATACCAATGAAAATGGTGTTTGCCGGCTGGATTCTGGACACATCTTCTCCATAACTTGCCGAAGACCGCCACCTGGTGTTCACTATTAGTTACTACGCTCATACAACTACCGGTAGTATCTCCTGGTTACTAGTGTATGGTATGTATAGCAGGATTGGAAGAGGAGGAGGATTTATAGTGAGATTAGAAATAAAAAAAGCAGAGTGAGGTAGAGTGCTGAATGCTTGTCTGAATACCTGTTTTTGCTGGTGCTGGCAGTGGGGGCGATGTCTGGGGTCAGGACATACAGGCTGTTGTTCTTGGGCAGGTGTAAACTTCTCATCACCGTCTGATGACACACACAAACACACAGATACAACTTCAAAATAGTTACACTCACTTGGAAGGGTTTATGTGGAGATAATAATCAGTTAAGAGAATACATTTGTGCTCGTCTGAATGTTTACTTCATTCATCTCCTGATTCATATTTTGAGGGAAGCCTGTTACTCTGCACTACTTGGTTGGAAGTGGAAATATTGTTTTTAGGAACATCAAATAGTTGTAGTGATTGCGGGGTAGGGAACAGGCCTAATGTTGGTATGTTGGCTAGAGCTCAGTGACTTGAGCAAGGAACACATGACTGATGGCTTTAAAGGATGTTTGGGATAACAGTGTTAAAACAGTGGCATGCATGCTATGTTCGAATCCTTGCAGCTAAAATTTGAGATGTAAAAATAATCACATTTATTTATTTAGATTAAGACACAGAACATGAAGTCAAACTGCAAAAGCAAAACAAAAGAAAGAAAATATAAAAGTCTATGGGTTTTGCTCATATCACCTGGGGTTGTAATGGTACACCAGTATCGAGGTATACCGCGGTATGAAAGTTGACTGTTATCATACCGTGTACATTTGCGTAGCTACGGTATTAAACTGACATAAGTGAGTGTGTGTGTGTGAGTTAAAAGGTACATTCAGAAGCAGTCTGTGTTAATTGTTAAAGGTTGGGTCGGTAATGCTGAGAAACTAGCAAGAGTACACTAGATTTTAAAGATTGTCCAACCGAAATAACGCACATAAGCAAATGTCCACGGTATGATAACCATAAACTTTCATACCACAATATAGCTTGATATACCGGTGTACCGTTACAACGCGAGGTACAACCATAACACCAGTGCTGTTTTTTTTTCACTTGCCTGTTAGTCACAAACATGTATTGGGTGTGTTAACTCACACTGTCGGATACATCTCCACTCTTCCATCCCTTCAGCTGCATTTTGGACACTGGAACCCCAAGCTCTGTCTCGAGGATTTGTTTGATTTCGCCTGTAAAATAGATTTATGCAGATGAAAATGTATATCATGCACACAGAGGCAGTGTGACATGTTTTACAGTATTATACACAGCATTTATATCAGTGTGTGTGGTGCTCACCGACTGTGCTGCCTTCTTCCAGTACCAGCTCTATAGTGCGCTGCCGGTACTCCACCCTGAAGTTGAGCATCCGGGGCTGGCGCTCTACAATGTGTCGGGAGGTGGGGTTGACGGGGCAAAAAGCTGAAGTTGAGGACGATGGAGGAGAGGAGGATGAAGACGAAGAGGATGGGGGAGGAACTGAACCTCCTGCTGCTGCGTCGGCTGCTTCTGATTGGCTAGGAGGTCCGAACATGCTGGCCTGGCTCGCCTCACTGGAAAAGTTACTGTAAAGAGGTGACAATGTTAGTGATGGTGTGGAAGATTGATTAGTCGGTTTGAGTACTTTTTTTAAGAAAAGAAAGTCTTAAATGTGAATATTTTCTGGTTTATTTACTCCTCCATAACAGTAAACTGAATATCTTAACAACTAATCAAGAAAATAATCGACAGATTAATCAACAATGAAAATAAAATTTAAAAAGTTAGTTGCAGCCTTGGAAAATTGATTAGTCTTCATACAGTATCTTAAAAATCTCAGGGGCTTTCATGGAAGATCATGACAAGACAAAGTGGACAGAAACTGTCTGTCTGTCTGTCTGTCTGTCTGTCTGTCTGTCTGTCTCTCTCTCTCTCTCT
>CAKAOH010041995.1:5244-19333 GCA_916701665.1 Sebastiscus tertius | reverse complement strand
AGAGGCAGTGTGACATGTTTTACAGTATTATACACAGCATTTATATCAGTGTGTGTGGTGCTCACCGACTGTGCTGCCTTCTTCCAGTACCAGCTCTATAGTGCGCTGCCGGTACTCCACCCTGAAGTTGAGCATCCGGGGCTGGCGCTCTACAATGTGTCGGGAGGTGGGGTTGACGGGGCAAAAAGCTGAAGTTGAGGACGATGGAGGAGAGGAGGATGAAGACGAAGAGGATGGGGGAGGAACTGAACCTCCTGCTGCTGCGTCGGCTGCTTCTGATTGGCTAGGAGGTCCGAACATGCTGGCCTGGCTCGCCTCACTGGAAAAGTTACTGTAAAGAGGTGACAATGTTAGTGATGGTGTGGAAGATTGATTAATCGGTTTGAGTGCTTTTTTTAAGAAAAGAAAGTCTTAAATGTGAATATTTTCTGGTTTATTTACTCCTCTATAACAGTAAATTGAATATCTTTGAGTTGTGGACAAAACAAAATATTTGAAGACGTTATTTTGGGCTTTGGGAGACATTTTTCACCATTTCCTTACATTTTATGGACCAAACAACTAATCAATTAATCAAGAAAATAATCGACAGATTAATCAACAATCAAAAAAGTTAGTTGCAGCCCTAGAAAATTGATTAGTCTTCATACAGTATCTTAAAAATCTCAGGGGTTTTCATGGAAGATCATGACAAGACAAAGTGGACAGAAACAGCCAGAACATAACAGATCTCTAAAATCTCTAAATATTTGTATCAGACGTATCTTTGTCCTCGTCTTTAGCCTGTAACCTGATGGTCAAGAACCAACAGAAGCTACCGCAAGACAGAAAAATATACCAGCAACAAGCAGCTTTCCCTCCCACCCACCCTGCCTTACAATATCTTCTTACTCTCTCTCAGGCTTTTCTCTTTGCTGCTTGCCGAGTGTATGACCAGTTTCACACAACACAGTAAATTGTGTCTTTTTGTCCCCCGACACTGAACAAAGTGTGCCCTTTGTTCTTGAGAGACAGTTGCTGCTTACACTTCAAGGAACAGAGTGCCAAACTCAGACTTTCTAACAAAGGCTGTATTTTATTTGGCCCACCACATTAGAGAGGCCACTGTCCTGAAGCGGAGGTCGACTGTCAACAGCCACAAAATCATGAGTTGGGCAATAGGGTGGGGAAATTAACCCAATCAAATGGTCTCATCTGCATTACTGAACACTGAAATCACTCAATATTGACCTTTTCAGAGATCATTTCAGAAGAAAATGTTTCAATGGTGGATGGATCACATAGACATTAAGTTATCTGATTTACCATGAGTAGTACATGTAAATATGTGGAATATGAACATGATTATTGACTTAAGGAAGTCACCACTAAGCCCTCTGACCAACGGTTGTTAAAGGGGTTTCAATTGACCAAGTGGATAGCTACAAATATTTGGGTATTGTTCTTGATGACAAACTGTGCTATGAATCTCATGTTGATATATAATAATAATGTATTAAAATGTAACTTAAGATCCTATTTAAGAAACTAAACAATCTCATAAATATGAGCTAATCTATCAGAAATCATAACCTAAAGTGCTGCAGTAACGTGGGGCGACCCTCGTGACAACTTCTTAATATTTAAAAGTATTATAGTGAATTGCGTTTTCTCCACGGCTTGAGCTCCTGACCTCTAAAAAGGTCCAGCAAAGAATTTTTTTTTTCCAGAGAAAAATGAACTCTTTTAACGTTTCTTCTGAGATGATGACTCTCTTTTACAGATGTTTTATTGAATCTGTTTTAATGTTTTGTATAATTGCTTGGTTTGGAAATCTAAATCTGTCCAACAAGAACAGACTTGGAAGTCTTGTTAAAATACCAGTGAGATTTGAGGGAGGTGTCAGGCTATGCTCTTTGACATTTATAATAGGCAGGTCCTTAGAAGGGCTAATGCTATATTGGACTGCCAGGACCATCCACTCCTGAAGGAGCTCAAACTTTGATTCTCTCTGTTATTTCTGGGTACCCGTTAGGAGAATTAATAGATTACATGTGTCCTTCATTCAAAGTGCTATTAATATGCTCAATAGCATATAGCAGTCTGGCTGCACTTTGTGCACTTCCCTTACATACTTGTACACAATTGCATGATTGTATATGTGTACTTGGTACAATTTCTTTGCTCTAGCTCTGTTTTTTATTGTGTTGACGTGTCATTGATGTTGTCTTTTGTATTAAGTTTTTATGTGAACGCTGGCTGCAAAACAAATTTCCCCTTGTGGGGCAATAAAGATAACCTAACCTAGCCTAACCTAACCTATGTATGGACATGACAGTTTTTGCAGGAGGCTACTGAGATAGTATTCGGCACAAAATATAACTGCCACTTAAGTGAACTAAACAGACAACTACTATCATCTCACATGTATTGTGGGGAGAATATAAAGTGAGATGATACACAAATGAGACAGCTCTTGCCAAGAGGATTCTAACACTTCTTGAAAGCATCTGAGAAAAAAAAAAACGAGTTTATAGTGAGAGCTCTCACAACAAGTAAAAACGATCCTGAGTGAACTTCCGCCTAAACTTGGCACAGTAACACTGAAGTCCGTTAAATTGTCCGTTGTTGCTGTTTGGGCATACTTCCATGCTGCCCTACATCTAGATGGCACTGTTCTCCTGTGTAGTCCAAGACGTGTCCCAAAGCAGACACAACTACTGAGCCCTTCACCCATGGACAAACTGTCAGACCAGTGACCCAGTTCAACAAGGGATTGAGCGTTTTTATCAATACCAGGAAATCATTTTGGATTCCCTGACGCCCTGAGGAGTTCTGGTTACTGATCAACAATACAAGCTTCTTATAATTCCCAACCTGCTTACTAAAGAGGACACAAGGGAAGAGGGAAATGCATTTTAGATGGGAGCGTTAGCGTAGCCTCCAACTGGCTCCAGCTCAGGTCACGTCATCACAGTCTGTTTACTGGGCAACGCCAGCCTACTCATACCAGTGCCAGCCACTTAGTAAATGTGTTGGCTGCTGGTCACGCTGCCAACCAGCCTCCATTCATAGCAATGTGTGCCCTCGAGAAAGACCAGCAATATTCTCATGGCCCAAGGGCCTGAACCGCACTAGAGTACATGCATGCATGCGCACACGTGCACACACAAGTGTGTACACACAAAATAAAACGGTTTAACAGAACGTCTCCAGTTCGAGTGGGTTCAGATCAGCCCAGCGCATTCAAGAGTGTAAACTAGCCGTTGAGGGAAAGTGAAGGGCTCAAAGCCTCTTAAAGAAACCTTTTCTATTCAGAAACTGTGTACAACTCCACTCTTGGCAGAAACTTTCCTTGCGGTTGAAGTGTCTTTTATGTTATTCCTCTATTAAACAGCAGATTAGAAACCATAGCAGGAGCAATAACCTGCAACTCAGTAGCATCTATGCTAGCTTTATTTGCTGGATATGGATATATTATGTATCTAACTAAACAAAACTTTCATCATGGAAGCAGGTGATACAGGGATTATATTCTCATCAATTCTGCACAATTGAAGCGGTGTGCAAACTATACCCACTGTAAGCTAAGCTCACGAAAACACTGAATTCAATTTCCTGCTAATACAAATCAGGCTTCGGTTTCACATTTCCTGCATTGTTTGAAAGTTGTTTTACATGCTAGTCTACATTGTAGATGCACACTATTGTCACAGGCACATGTTCCTCACATACTGACATGTATCCCCACTCCCACCAGCCATTCATATTTCCTTGTCAGAGTGCTGCAGGAATGAGTCCTAAAGTCAGTGGAGTTTTTGAATGGGTTTTAGTTAGATGCCTGAAGTAAGGTCTGTGGTTAACACAAGCTGAAGAGATTTGAACATTTTGTTCTACGACATAAAAAATACGTCTTGTGATATTTGAAGCTTTTATGGGTCTTAAAAAAAGGCTGTTGCCAACAAGCGGCTAAATGAGCCTATAAGACGTCATCACGCCGACTCGTCCGCCTTGTTGTGTATACTGACGTTCATGCCTCGTGGTGTAGTTCCTTTATAGCCTAGCGTAAGCTTTCCACTTCTGGCGATTGCACTCATACATAAAAATAATAAAAGTGCTGAGTCATCCCTGCGACAACTCTATAGTCTCATACTTCTTACATGATCATTCTAGAAAGAGAGCACAAAGAACCACAGGGTGCATTTGAAAAGTGATACATGTGATGTGCGTGATCAGGTAGCATTCGTCCAGTGTTGTAAGGTCAAGTGATACATTTTCTCTGATTTACAGTAAATGTGTGTCAACATGGTTATTACCTTTGTAAGATCCCATTCTCCTGTGGTATCACTCCATTGATGGCTGCCTGTAATGAAAGCGGAGGTAAATTATACAACATAATATAACATTGTTTTAGTTTCTGTATTGTATCAATGGCCAACTCTGAGTAGTTGACTGTGCACTGGGATCTGTAAAGTTCAACCCATCACATCGTTAATCAGTAAACTACAGCATGACAAAACATTGAATAACGGTCAATACACAAGCATGTTTCAAAAGAGACTGGTAAATATTGCAGCATATATATTTCTATACAGGTATCTTGACAGTGACCAAGATAACTCACTCACTTTCTAAACGTAATCAATAAGTAAACATGTAACTTTGGTCATGGAAAGCTCGCACGTCCACATGTAACCAGGCAAAATGTAGTATGTTCTGGTTGATACTGTAACATTATGTTTGTCATTAGGAGTATGCGATTTTTGCTGGCTGAGAGGTTTCAGACTAAACCCAACAAAATGTGACAGAGAATGATGGAATATTCAAACCAGGTGGCTGATCAGAACAAAGAGAGTCGAAAGGACAAACATGACAGTAACCACTGTCAGCTTCGCACTGAGCTTTTGTTTGAATGGACAATTGATTGGACTTCTCTCGAATACTCACTATTCTTCACTGCAAAATAAGCTAAATGAAGTAAGTTGTTATGTGTTGCTGGCATAATCATATCCCCCTATTCTTTTTTGTATTGAATGAATGAAAAACACATGTAAGGGTCTCACACTAACACTGGAAAGTAAACTAATAAAGTGTTGGTGGTCTGTATCCATGGCCATAACGGATGGATATCGTCAACAAGATAACGCTACTTGTCCTGCTGCAGGAATAGTTCAGGAAAGGTTCAAGAAACACTAAAGGCGCCCTGTGGAGATTTCTTGTAAACAAAAGCTATATTTACATTCAGTGTTTCTCACTAAAACACATTCTGTGTATTCTTGATTCTTGTATTGTATAAAAAACATTTTCTCCGTCTTAAAACATTTGCCAATATTTTAAGTATTTTAAATCCAGCATTGTTTAAATCCATGTTTACTTGCTAGCAAGCAGACTACTTCTTCCCTGCGTTTGTTGGCACACTGCTTGGCACATTACCAGCATGTGTTGATAGTGGAATAGTGCGAAACCTCTGTCAGCATCATGTGACCCACACATGTGCATCCTAGTGCGTGACTACAAGATAAACAAAAAAAAACGGGAGCCACTCATAGAAAAACAGCTCCGTAGTGCTAATCGAGGAAAAATAATCCACATGGGAGGGCACCTTTAAGCTCCAATGAAATTAATGACATGGACACCACAATCCTCTCAATCACACGCAGGCGTTTATATAAAGCAGTGATGTCTGCATGATCAGTTTACCAGGAAGCCACACATTCCTTGTTGGTAAAGTGCCACAAACTGTGGTGGCAGTAATCAGGACTAAACATAGTCCAACGCAGTACTGAACAGGAGTCTTTGGTCACTAAAGAGTTCACTTTTTAGTTGTGGCTGCTTTGCTAATTATTTTTGTTTGTTTTGAGATCAGAATATATTTGAGTTTCTCAACTCACTTACATTGTACTTTGTTGCTTTTATTGTTTATCAATGTGCAATGCTATGTGTAAATCTAAAAAGGAGAGGATAGGCCTTTTTCACGGAGGACATTTTGACATGTCACAGAACAAGAAGCGCTGAATTATGGCTGAATTCCATTTAGCTGCTGCGGTTTCAGGGTCCTCGTATTGCAACACGTTCTCATCCCAACTCATCACATAATACCGCTTTGTCACGCCCCTTGGAGTAACTGTAGGTTTAGGCAACAAAACCACTTAGTTAGGTTTAGGAAAAAAACGACATGTTTGGGATTAAAACTACTATGTGTGTTAAGTGAAAATGAAAATGAACGTTGTGAACCCGGGACACGAACGAACAGCTGATTGTAACGAGAAAGTGAAACTTAACACACAGGACACAATCAGCGGTCTCCTGGATGAAAGCCCTGTGTTGTTGGACCCATTCACCTCACCTCTCGCCCGCTTTTAGTGTGTCTTTTTGCTCTTTAAACTACGTCACCACACTCCCGGTGCACTTTCCCTGCTTTTAAAAGCCACAATATGATGTCAAGCTACATAAAGTACCTAAAGTCAGACAAAGGCATTTATTTTATCTTTTCACAACACTGTTGACACCTTTGAGCATCCCTTGAGTGTCAAACATCCATTGTAGACTTGAAAAGTGCCGGTAAGAAGGTTATAGTTTACTTCTTTACAGAAAGTCCTTCATAGTCCATTCATTTCATTCAATTTTACAGTATCACATGAAGTCACAAAGATAAGTAAACAACAATATAATTAAGAGTCTAGTGCTTTGTTTACAGAGGAAGTTTGGTTTGGTGTGCCAGGAACACATCAGTAAACTACAGTAGGAATTCAGACCAAAGAAGACGACTGAAGTGGTGCCGAGATAGCTAACGCTAGGATAGAGTGATTTTGACACATTGAAGAGTATGACGTACAGGTAGGTACTCTATTGTGCACTGTGTATAAGGATGGAAATGGAACCAACGCATTTAGCCATACTGTGGCAATAATATGTCTTGGAGCATACTGACCGTATAGATGGGCAGCAGAGGAATGGATTGAGTTATTTTTTGAGAAGTTCTTTGGATGTTTTGTTACTTTTATTTAGCATATTTTTACCTTGCGTTTTCTCCCCTGAAATAAAAACCTCCTCCACTTTTATGAAATAAATCATTAGCATTCAGGGGAAAAGAGCAAAGGCAGCATCTCACACCGCAAATGCCATAATTAATTAATGCATATATTGTTTAGACTGTCATTTACTAATTATATTGCTCACAAGATGAGATGCATCCGGATCTGGGTGGATTTAACAATTTCCCTGCTCTGCCCAACAATATCCTGGGGGAAACGCTGCTCTTTAATTCTTTTTTTAACTACCCCGCCCACACGCGGCATACGCAAGCACAGAAGCAAATTTGTTTTGTCAATGTTTACAAAAACTACCAGCTACTGCAGAGGAACTGCACGTCATCAAATTTACAGGGGCAGTGAGTCCAGGCCCCGCTGTCTGTCCTACCACTGCTTGGACTGCTGCTGCTGCCGCCTGCGCTGAACTCCTGCCAGCATCGGTCTAAATATAGACTGACCCCTTCAATATGCACTGCGCGGTAAAGGGCTCCTTGTTTTTCAGACTCATCATGAGTTAATACAAACTTGGCGAAACACATTCTTTCTCACTGTGAGGGTCTCTCATCTCATACCACAGCTCTCAAGACACACTCTCTCGCTCAGTCACCATATCGAGGGCGGCCAAGACGCTGCCCGCTTCACAAAACATAATGGGCAAAAATGATGAAATCATTCGACCATAACAAAATTAAACAGTGTGTGTGTTATTGGATGTTGACTGCCCTCTTGAACCTGTACTCTAGATGAACTAAGCCTGTCTGTCAAAGAGCAAAGCCTACAGATAATGAACTTACCACTAAATCCCAGTTATTAAGCTCTAACAGAGTGATTGCCTCTGCAATGTTGTCAATTCCAGTGCAAGCCTGTGAGAGGAAAAGACAAAGAAAAAGGAATTACAACAGAGAAATGCATTGTATGAGATTCTGCTTTAGTTTGTTTTATGAAACATTCAGGTGCCTGCACATAAAAGATATAGTCCACAACAAAACAGAGGAGAAAGGATTCATTTGAACTACTATGGTACCACTCATAACAGTAACATGTAAAGTGGTGGCAGTCTTCACAAGAATGACAGCCTCTTAGTGATGTTCTGATCAAAAGAAGACCACCAATTTCCTCTTTGGACTGTTGACCCTTACAAAGCAGGCTAAACAAAACATGTTCTTCATAGTAAAAAGGATTACAATACTGCAAACCGGGCCAGGATGTGCCAATTTCAATTATAGCTTTAATGATATCTAAGATTATGTATTTGTACTCTTCCTGAAGAGTAAAATAAGGCAGACAAAGGCACCACTTCCTTTTCTGGACGGATCCCTGCGTTAGTGTAACTGCCAGAATCAAAACACATTCTCTGATAAAGTGACAACAAATTGGCACCAGCAGTGTTAAAAAGCTGCAACATCCTTCATGCAGGTGCGAGAAGGCTCAGAGCCAGCTAAACCTTTAGAAGAATTGCTTAAAACTTGTGCAGAGCAGTTGAGCGACATCGTCTGCTATGCGGTTACCACAACAGTGTGTGTTTGTACCTGTGCTTAAGACAAGAACACCCAAGTGGTTGAATGGTTACAGAGCAGTAACCTTTGCGTCTTTAGTCATGAAATCGTTTCAGAAGCGGGGGAAAGTACCTAATAAGACAGTGTGCAGTTTGGCTTGGTTTAGGAGCTGATGATGCAACTGCTACTCTGCTTCACCACATTTATTAATACCTAGAGTTTTCAAAACATCTTTAAAAGGCCTTCATTTTTTAATTTCTTACTGGTTGCTAACGCTTTTTTTTTTTTTGCAGAAAAGTTTTTAAGTCATTTTAATCTTGATCCAAATATTATTGGTTGGATTTTGGCTAATTCGACAGGGAGACCACAGAGTGTAGATACTCCAGGATGCTGTTTCATGTCCGCTCTCTTTTGCAATGTATAGTAATGACTGTAGAAGCTAGCAGAAAAACAGGCATATACTGAAGTATGCAGATGATACTATCGATCTAAGTTTACTTTCAGCGCAGGAAACAGGACTATTGACTTGTTAAGGATGAGTTTATTAACTCATATGACGAACATTTCTTAAATCTAAACAAAAGCAGTCTCAGATCATGTCAGCTATCAGTCTGACAACAGATAAGCCTGTTCTGGTGTAGCAACTGATATCCAAGCCAACACTTCCTTTTCCGTGTGCTGCTCATTGTTTACAGTCCGATTAGCAACTTCAGATACGAGACTGGAGTTGACAGACAAAGTGTACGACCGGATTGTTGAAAACGTAACCAGTTTACAAGCTAAATTTAAATCAATAAAAAGCTAAATCACCGTCGTGCGTTCTGAGATTGCATTTCATCCAATGCATTCCACCTCCTTTGCTCTTCACGCAGACTGTTTACCTGTATTCAACCAGAACGGAAACCAGAACGCTTCTGATACCAAAATCTTGTCCCGTTGCCTACAGATTCTACATGTAAATGCAGAATCCATTTTTAGAGATTAAAACTTAACTAAAACCATGGATATGATCATTTTATTTAGGTAGCAGCACCCCTCTGCCATCCACAATTAAAAGGTCAAAAGAATGACAATCACAGTTGACAATTGCAAGTACTTACCATTGTTGATAACAAACTGAGAATTTGAATGCCAACACAAAGTAAATATGTGTAAATGGCCAACACAGACCTTGTTTTATGCAAAGGCTAAATGCTTAAATTGCAGATAGTAAAATTGTTATGTTTTAAAGTGTCTTAATAATTGGTGCTGCGTCTGTTTGTTTAGAAGTTCAACCTCAGAGCAGTGAGATATCTGTTAAACAATGTCATATTCATGTCATCATCTTTGAGCAATAAGTGCTCCATAAAACCAGGAGCATTATGTCTGGTTGAAATCATCCACTAATGGAAAAAAATCTTTTCTTTCTAATCCCTTAAAGTTGAGGTTTGAGCTGCCAACAGAAATAAATGTATGTATTGTTGCTGGCTGGGAGTATTCAGTCTCTATTTTTGGTGTCTGCTGGCATTTATATTGTTGTGCGTTTTATACATCTATTATGTAGTGCAAGTTTCTTTTTGTTTATTAATAACTGCAGTGAAGATAAGGGGGATATTTTATAAATTAGGTGGCTCTTCTGCCTATTTGAAGCTCATGTAATGCTACTGTAACCCATTACTGCTCCTATGATTTATAATAAATTACTGTACATGACTTCTTTTATTTAGTTTTTGTTAAATGCACAGCATCTGTCTCATGCAGCATAACTCTAACACAAAGCACATGATCAGATTCCCAGTAATCACATAATACTTTAGGATACCTTATCCCCAAGTTTCTGATTATATCTGGTCTCATGTGTCTGAACCAGGAAGCTGCAACACTCATTGCAACGGTTGAGCCCTATGAACTGGCTTTGCAAAAATGTGATAAGGTGGAGATGTCAATAGTCTAAGTAAACAATATATATCTATTGTGGCCTGTCCTACTGTGAATGGAAAACTTGCACACCTGCATTGGTTAGGCCTGTTGTTAAATATTATTAAGCTGAACTTTGTTGATTAAAAACACAAGGCTACAATAACAAACCCATGAAAGGGACACCACCAAAGAGAAGGCCTATGTTTCATTTTCCAAGTGTACATTTTACAAGCAAGGATTTTGGTATGGATGTTAAGCATGGAAAGGATGCTAAATTACTGCCAATTTGGAGGGGGAAGCATAATTTGATAGCCTGCATTCTTTCATCATCAAAATATATCCTAACCTACCTACAAATTGGGCTAAAAAAATCTGGTATCTTCGAGGGACACACAGTCTCTGTCGACGATTTAAAAAAACCTGACTGGACTGACTGACTGTCGGTGTGTAAACAAGTTGACAGATAACGAGGAGCACCAGCATAATTTTTAGCTTAGATTACAGATACATTTTAGAGTATATGATTTGAGTATTGATATTAAGCACACGAGGCTACAATAACAAACCCATGAAAGGGACACCACCAAAGTGAAGGCCTATGGTTCATTTTCCAAGTGTACATTTTACTGGAAGGATGTATATGAGTTTAGTATCAACATTAAGCATGAAAAGGATGCTAAACTACTACCAAATTTGGAGGGGGAAGCCTAATTTGATAGCCTGCAATCTTTCATCATCAAAATATACTAACCTACCTACAAATTGGGCTACAAATCTGGTATCTTTCACCTGTTCATCAAGGCCTATGATCTCAGCTGACTCTTCCTGAACATCACTCTTTTAATTACTTAGCTATAGTTTCTCCTTTGTGTTATTTATTAGTATGATTTTGTGTGCCCCCTTTGTAAAGCGTCCTTGGGTTTCTGAAAGGCGCTATATAAGTCCAATTTATTATTTATTATTATTATTAGTAGTAGTAGTAGTATTAGTATTGATATTAAGCACACACGGCTACAATAACAAACCCATGAAAGGGACACAACTAAAGAGAAGGCCTATGGTTAATTTTCCAAGTGTACATTTTAAGTGGAAGGATGTATATGATTTTAGTATTGATGTTGAGCATGGAAACCAACCAAACAGGATGCTAAATTACTGCCAATTTGGAGGGGAAGCACAATTTCATAGCCTGCATTCTTTCATCATCAAAATATACTAACCTACCTACAAATTGGGCTTAAAAACTTGCTATCTTCGAGGAACACACACAGTCTCTGGCGATGATTTAAAAACCCTGACGAGGACTGACCAAAGAGAAGGCATATGGTTATTTTTCCAAGTGTACATTTTAGTGTATCTGATTTTAGTATTGATATTAAGCACATAAGGCTACAATAACAAACCCACAAAAGAGAAGGCATATGGTTATTTTTTCAAGGGTACATTTTAGTGTATATGATTTTAGTATCAACATTAAGCATGGAAAGGATGCTAAATTACTGCCAATTTTGAGGGGAAGCATAATTTGATAGCCTGCATTCGTTCATCATCAAAATATACTATCATACCTACAAATTGGGCTTAAAAAACTGTTATCTTCGAGGAACACACACAGTCTCTGGCGACGATTTAAACCCCTGACTGGCTGGTGGTGTGTAAACAAGTTGACAGATAACGTGATGAGCACCGCACCAGCATCATTTTTAGCTTAACTAGCTCGTCGTTATATCAAGCCAAGGCAGGGGAAATTGAAACCAACGAATAAAACACACGTTATTCAACCATTTAGATATCTAGTTAGCGAGCTTGCAAGCTAATAAATCGCCTTCAGACTCAGTTAGCGAGCTGTCAGTGTGTTAGCTCGGTTAAGCTAGTAGCCACACAGACAGAAAGCAGCAGGTCTGCTGTTTACGACCAGGCAGGTTTCGTGTGTTTACGGTTGTTTGACAGCAGCCTGAGACGATTCAACAACGGGGAAACATGCACTGGATGTAATATTTGTGACACACAAAGGAGACACACCTGAAAGTCGGCCAGAATCATCTCTCTATCCATGTTGCTCTCGCCGCTCTCGGAGGCCATGGCAATGACTGGCTAAAAGCGATTCTTCTTCCACTTGGCTCGTCGCTGTTTCTCGCCTCACAGAGAGGGACACTGGAGTATTAATAAAACACTTTGCTTGGTGGTGGCGACGAGTGAGAGGTTGACGAATTGAAAATGTTAAACTTTATCTCGATTTGAACGCTGCAGATTGGACGAAAATTGCTGTTAAAGTAACGTAACAGTGTTCAGTTATCTCCTATCATTATTGTCATCTAGTCCCCTCTGCTTTACGGCGCTGACGTAAAGTGGCTGCAGATGCTGTAAAAATGACGTGCGGTTGATTCTTAACAGCTGAGTTTTAAACATGACTGTCTGTGTTTTTCATGCTATTGCCACTTAACAAAATGTTAGACCATGTCTCATTTTTTTCCATTTAGAAGCTTTGTTTAACTCTTTTCTTAAATATTTAATGCCCAGTTTGTACATTCAAATCTTGTGTGCCTTTCACAGTAGCCCAAAATGTAGCCTACATGGTCACAATACATGTTTGAAACAGTGTTATCCTAGACCCTTATTTCCTAACACCCCCCCGCCCCCCCAAAAAAATTTAGCCTACAACACATATTTAATATATTATATTCAAATTCTTTATTGGCACAAAAAGAAGTCAGTGTTTTACATGTTTGAAACAGTGTTATCCTAGACCCTTATTTCCTAACCCCCCAAAATGTAGCCTACATGGCTACAATACATATTTAATATATTATATTCAAATTTTTTATTGGCACAAAAAGTCCAATGAAGCAGTACAACTATAAAGAAGTCAGTGTTTTACATGTTTGAAACAGTGTTATCCTAGACCCTTATTTCCTAGCCCCCAAAATGTAGCCGACATGGTCACAATACATATTTAATATATTATATTCAAAAAATGTTATTGGCCCCTCTGTTCCTTTTTGTAATGATGGAGATAATGTGGTACACATGGAAAGTTTGGTAATGTACAGTACACGTGGAATTACATTGAATAATCCCAGAGAAGGGAAAACAAAAATTAAATAAATAGATGTGGGCAGCGTGCCTTCACAGTAGCCCAAAATGTAGCCTACATGGCCACAATACATATTTAATATATTATATTACATTTTTTTTATTGGCACAAAAAGTACAATGAAGCAGTACAACTATAAAGAAGCCAGTGTTTTACATGTTGGAAACGGTGTTATCCTAAACACTTATTTCCTAACCCCCCCTATTCCTCTTTGTAGTGATGGAGATAATGTGGTACACACAGAAAGTTTGGTAATGTACACATGGAATTACATTGAATAATCCCAGAGAAAGGAAAACAAAAATTAAATAAATAAAAAGATGGTTAAAAGAAATAACAATAATAATAGTAAAAGTAGATCGGAAAGGAGTATACACACACCTATATATATATATATATATATATATATATATATATATATATATACCCATATATTGTACATATGTATACATACACATATAAATAATATTAAAACTGTAATACATAAACCAAAATAAAATAAAATAAAAATAAAAAGTTGCTGACACTCAGGCTGCCATGTAGTACTATTGAAATCTGTAGACTGGCACAAGGATCTTATACGGGGGGGG
>CAKAOH010041993.1:0-25058 GCA_916701665.1 Sebastiscus tertius | reverse complement strand
ACCATCTTTCCTTTCCTGGTCTCTGCTAGAAACAGACTGTACCAGTAGGCATCGTTGGAGACCAGAGTGGAATCTGCGATGGTGGAGTTCCTCTCACTGATCACACTGTTCCTGCAGGGAGGAGCCGCTTTGCTGGGCTTGGGTTTCTGACACTTGAGCACGATGGTGACCAGTATGGTGATGAGCAGGAGAAATGACACCGAGCCCAGACCGATGACCAGATACAGGTTGAGGTCTGAGAAGATGTCATATTCTAGAGGCACCTCAGTCATGTCAGAGTAGGCCTTAACGGCGGTCTCCACTGTGGACAGCTTGATGGTGACTGTAGCAGAGAGAGCGGGCTCCCCGTTGTCCTTGGCAACAACAACCAGTCTCTGGTGACGTGGATCTCTGTAACTGAACATCCTCATAGTCCGGATCTCTCCGTTGTACTGGTCCAGACTGAACAAGGTGGCGTCAGTCACCTGTAGAAACTGGTAGGTAATCCGAGAGTTGTGCACCGAGTCGGTGTCCAAGGCTATCACCTTGGAAACCAGAGAGCCTTTATCGGTGGATCTGGGGATCTTCTCCTCCACCACTGAGCCGTGCGCGCGCCACGGAGAGACAATAACCGGAGCGTTGTCGTTCTGGTCCACAATGATGATGTGGACCGTCACGTTACTGCTGAGTGGAGGAGAGCCAGAGTCTCTGGCCTCGATGTGGAAAAGAAACTCCTTCTCGATCTCATAGTCAAAAGTTTTTAGTGCGTAAAGATTGCCGTTCTCTGGATTGATGGAGAACAGCATGGACATGGAGGTGTTGGCTATCTCCTTCTCTAGGATGAAATAAACTAGATACTGGTTTTCATGGAGGTCAGGGTCAAACGCAGTGAGTGAACTGAGCAAGGCTCCAGGTGCGTTATTCTCCATTACACGTATAGTATAAAATGACTGAGGGAACTGTGGCGCGTTGTCATTGACATCCAATAGATGCACAGTTATTGTTTCATTATCAGATAAAGACGGCGTTCCTGCGTCTGTCACAATCAGTGTGATGTCATATTCAGGTACCGACTCACGATCCAAAGGTTCAGACACTATGAGCTTGTAATGCATAGGTCTGTCTGATGACTTGTTAAGAATAAAGGGCATGGGCTGATTTATGGATAAACTTACGTTTCCATTATCGCCAGTGTCTCTGTCACTGACGCCTACCAGAGCAATGACACTTCCTACTGGGATGTTTTCATCCACTGTGTTTTTAACAGACTGTATAGTGATCTCTGGATAATTGTCATTCATATCCGTCACGTGGACGACTACTTTACACTGACCCAGCAAGGGGTGCGTCCCTTTGTCTCTTGCCTCAATGTGCATCTCATAAAATTTCATATCTTCATAGTCAATAGTGCCCTTCACAGTTATCTCCCCTGTGTTTGGATTCAATGCAAATACATCTTGTGTTTTTTCTGACGTGTAAAGCGTGAATGAGTACTCTATCTCTGCATTCAGACCCTCGTCAAGATCTGTAGCGTTTAGCTTCATCACTAATGTTCCGATCGGGGAGTTTTCTGTCATATTTATTGTATAAGTCTGCCTGTCAAAGCGAGGAGGGTTATCGTTTGTATCCTGTACTCTAACAATAATATTGGCGGTGCCGGAGCGCACAGGGACCCCTCCGTCCACAGCAGTCAGGATTAAATTATGAACAGCATTCTCCTCTCTGTCTAAAGATTTACTCAACACCAAATCAACATACTGAGTTCCATCACTCCCCGTCTGAATTTCGATGGTGAAATGTTCACTGACACTGAGTTTGTATGTTTTAATTGTATTTATGCCAACATCTGGATCCACACCATTAGGCAGAGAGAATCTCTCTCCAGGTGTGGCCGATTCTGAAACGTCGAGCTCGACTCTGTCTCGTCGAAAATGTGGAGCGTTATCATTTATGTCCGTTATTCCAAGTTCAATGTTGAAGATGCGTAAGGGGCTTTCTATGATAACATCGAGCTTTAGAAAACAGGAGGTTGAGGTTGTTTTCGTCGGACAAAGATATTCCCTGTCCATCTTTTCCACGATGTACAACTCCCCTGTCTTTTTATTGACATCTAGATACTTTTTGTTATGGAAAATATCAAGTTTTACCTCTCGCTCTGCCAAACCTCCAGGCTCAAGTCCCAAATCCGCAGCGAGATTAGCCACAACAGAGCCTCTTTCCATCTCCTCGGCTATGGAGTAGCGTGTCACAGACAAAGCGCTGGACCATACTGCAGATAAGACAAAGACACTGGCCCAAAAATTCATCCTTTCCTCCGTAGAAAAAAATACTCCAGATTCTAAAATCGTGTGTTGTTTTTGTGGATTTTTAAGATCAGAAAAAAATGTCTTAGGACATGTCTTAGGATCGTGTCGTTAATTAAAAAATAAGAAGCATATCTTCCAGAGAGCTGTGTCCTACACCCTTTACAAATGGGTGTGTCATGACTACCAGCAGAGAGATGTGTTATTCTTTAGTGGTCAACAGTGACACCATATGACAGAGACTGCACATAGTGCTGCAACTGTGCAGTTAGAAAAAGCTTTTTTTGGCAAAGAACTGGTCAAAATATAATTTCACAGGACAGTGACATGTAGCAGCATTTCATATTTCTTTTTCTTTTTTCTTTTTTTTTCTTCTTTTTTGCACTTTCTGAGAATAACAGGTTGTGTTTAAAGGCATGCTAAAAAATGCACTGTATTTTATCTTGTTGCAATGGATTGCATAATATGCTGCAATATTTCTGCAGAATAAGGCCTTCCAAGAGTAAAACCATGTCAGTTACTATGGGATATGAGGGATCATAACAGAAATTAAGTTGCTACGTCAATTAACAGATTGTCTGCTGCAACTACCTCCTTCACATCTCATTGATGGCCTATTCAAAGACCCTCACACTCATCTTCTTTACTGATGCTTATTTGCTGTTGTTATTAAGAAAATATTTACATTGGCCTCAGTTTGTTTTTTATCTTATTTTGATGCAGCAAGATTGTTTTGCCATCTTAATTAACTATTTGAGGCTGTCTGACTAAATTATGTGATATTATATTGTTTTTAAAACTTAACAGGCTAATTAGATACTAAGGTTACAATATTGTAACCCTAGTTCTATAAGGACAGGTGGAGCCCTCTACTGGACTCTATGGGTAATACTCTCCTCCAATCAGGAGCATGCATTCGCCCACTGAAAATTTGCATAAGCATAGCCTGCCAGTCAGGACGTGAATTGATTGAAATCCTGATTAAACACTGACGGCGTGAGCAGATTCCTGCCACATAGAAAATAAAGACTTTTTTAAGTTAACACTACCAGAGCAGAGAGGGGGGTATGAGACAGCCCTCTATCCACCAAACACTGCAAAAAGGAGAGAATAAACCCAACTGCACAGGACAGGGGAGCTAGCCTCCTTTCCTCGCACCAGTGTTGGAACCCCAACCACTTTGCCCTGTAACAGGCAGTGGTGGATCCTTCCACCTGGATGGTATGCATAACCTTCACAGACAGTCCAGCCCTCATCAACCTGTCAGGGCTGGACCTCCATCATTTGAGTCATTTCTGCATACCAGAGAGCCAAGCGTCGACCTGGGGCTACCAGAATGACTGACAACTGCTCCTGTCTCACTCTCTCCAATAAGGGAGGGCTAAGACGGAGCAGTGGAAAGGCATAAAGCAGTTTTCTTGTCCATGGCACGTGTGCAAACGTATCCACCCCAAGAGTGGATCGTATTACTGTGCCCGGGACGACTGTAGCGGGTAGTCGGTGTTGCGTCAGTTGGCGAACAGATCCACCTCCACTCTCCTGACCCCGAATGTGGAGAGCCTTCAGAAATCATTGGTTCTCCGAGGCCCACAAGCACAGGCTCTCCGCCATCCTCAACAGGGCAGTGGACCCTGCCTGTTGATGTCGGCCACCATGTAGCGGTTGTCGGTCCTCACCAACATGTGCCTCTCCTGTATCAGGGGCCTGAAATGTTGGAGGACTTAGAACACTGCCTGTACCTTGAGGAGGTTGATGTGTCAGTCGTGCATCGGGGCCACACACCACCTACCACTCTCCCCAGGCAGGTCCCTCCCCACCCGGTCAGGGATGCAACCGTGAACACTGTGACATAGGAGGTCACTCATCCCTGCAGTGTTCCCTGCAACAGGTGTTGTGTCATAGCACCCGCCCTCCAGTTCCCCCCAGCACCCACCCTCTGTCAGCACTTTTGCCTTTGTTAGCACTGTTAGCTGCAAGCTGTGGCTTGTTGTCGCCATGTTGAGAGCCATTGAGAGGCAATAGAAATACTCCCAATCCCATATTTAGCACCATAATTAGTCTCTTTTAACTTTTTTTACTTAATGACTGTATAGTTGCATACTCACAAGTTTTTTTTTCCTCAAACAGAAAACCCACTCACTGTCTTTTTCAACAATAAGGGTCCCACATACATTTTCTCTTTTTAATGTTAATGATTATTTTGTCAGTCTTGTGGTGGCAAAACTAAAAGGAACACCTACAATATAATGCAATCCAATAACACCACAATCAAAAACTGCTATAGAGCTTAATCAACACGTGTAACGCAGTCTCAAAAAAATAAATATTACTAGCTTCTAAAATATTTAATTATTGATCGAATCACACTGTATATTGTAAGGTGTTCCTGTTAAGTTTGTCCAAACCCACTGTATGCAATACACAAAGTGACACACACATCTGCGCACACACAATTCATTTTGTTGTTTGTTTGCCTTGTTCAGTGATGAAGTGGCTCAGTGGGCCATCAAGTAGAAAGAGTCCAACACAACCGGCAGTGTTCTCTCTGTGTGGAGTTTGCATGTTCTTTCTGTGTCTTCATGGGTTTCCTCTGGGTACTCAGGTTTCTACCTACTGTTCAAAGACATGTCAGGTGAAATTGCCACTCTAAATTGCCAACCAACTTTTTGTATTTGCATTTACCTGAATCCTCTTGTTTGGTGTTGTTTTGTGAAAACAGGGAGGGAGATCTATTGCATTTTAATTCACTATTCTCCACTGTTTGATTGCATCCCTCTGGCTAGGGATTTTCTTTTTTTTCTTTTCTGCTGAGTGTGGACATTTATATGAAACAGAGGAGCCAAAGTAAATTAAAAGTTGGCTGATGGCTACTGGCCAATTGTTACTTTTAATCCAGCTGGAGACACAGGCTACAAAAAAAAGAAAGTTGTTACAATACAAAATGAATAATAGAACTGAAGTAAAGTGCAAGGAGGAGAAGCTTCCTTCATTTCCTATAACCAGTTTATCAGGAGCCAAATCTCAGTCAGTCTTGATCAGTTTAGCCTAATTATTGATATTTTATTGAAACTCATAATTATATGTAACTAATCTACAACAGATAAACAAATCATTCCCAGACTCAAAACTGTGTAATGCTATATACAACTCAAGAAAACCCACAGCAGCTTTAACCTAAGTACCAGTGGAAACTACCTACAGTATATAATGCAAATTATATTCATTTTAATCTCAAATTATCTAAATAGTCAATCTTAAAAAATAGTTTTAATTTTGAGCCTAGTGGTGACTTGCAGTTTCTGCTATGGGGATCATACCTAGATGTACTGTAACGAGCTAGCTGATCAGATAATCAGAAAATATAATTAAACTTTTTTAGAAAAGACCTGATGATACCAGTCACACTGTCTGCGGCTCATCATTCATGTTTCACAGCCTGTGTCTGTCTGTCTGGAATCATCAGTATGTCTGACAGCCTACAATTATGTACTCTATTTTGCATGTTATTTAGTTTTTGAGTATGAAAACACAAATAGGAAAATGTATTTCCCTAGATAACCATGTAAAGTCATTATTCCACTGACTAATTTTTCAGGTTACCTTTGAGATCCAATTCATATATTTTACCTTACAGAATGACTGAACTGAATTTTTTTTTTTAGAAATAGCCCCTTTGTATTGACATATATCATGTTCCAACCATCCTGTAGTACTGTAAGAGCTACCATGATGTCATGTCCAGTACAGTATAGCTGTGCTTCTCTGATGTCTATCCCAGTACATCTCAGACAGCTTGATCCGAGAAAGCTAAGACCAGCCCATTTACAATTATAAAATGGAAATGACTGCAGCATAATTTACACCATAGCCTGTTTTTAGTCAAATTTAATTGATTGAGAATGTACAATTTAAAAACATCCAATTGGCACACTATGCTCACTTTGATACGACTTTGTAGTTTTTAATGCTCCATATATAGCAACAAATATAGCAGGAAACTTCCAGGGGATAATATTATAGGTTGAGTGCAGTTAACAAAGTCACCCAAATCAAATTAAATACCAATAAAACAAACTCTTCAACTACAACCCAGGCTGTATTACCTTCCTGTGTCACTAGGTGGCAACAAAGCACCAGGTTTTGCTGTAGTGGCTCAGCTAAAATCATAAATTACACTGTTAGCTAACAGCATCTGGGACAGTGGTCCTAATATTTTTATTCCAATAAAACACAGTTAGAGCCTCTGTTTTGTCTTTGTAAGGTTATGAATCTAAATACTGACACTATTGTATAGAACATCAACATTTAGCACAACACCCCGTAGCTTTCTAAGATAGCTACTGTATGTCAGACATAATTCAGGGAAATGCATCGACATGTCTGTAACCCTCCCTACATACAGACCTACACTCACCACGAGTAAAACCGTGAATGCAGTCTGTATTTGCACAAATTATCTGGATATACATGTGCAAGATGAAAAGTAAATTGGTTTAAATACTGTAAACTAAATGTATATTTTGATGTATAAAATTGAGATCAGAAACAGGGCTTCGATCTGATGATTTAATACCAATACTACTAATGCTTTATGCTGCTGCATGTGGTTTTAGTCTGTGTGTCTGTCAAAAACAGAAAAGAGAGACAAAAGAACAAGTTCCTCAGCCCCTCCTGCTTCCAATCTGTTTTTTTTTTTTATTTCTCCCAAATGAATTCTGCCAAGCTCCTTTCTTGTCTGGTATTGTTGGATTACGTCATTGCAACCTCTCAGCCCCACACACCAGGAGTTTACAATGTAAAATGAATCTACTCTTCCAACTTAAGGCCTTTGTTTGGTGTGCTGTACAATGATTCTTACTCAATGATGCCATCTGCTGGTAGAAAATATGTTGCCATGCCAGTGTTATAAGATGGTGCAAATGCTCATCACAGGCACATTTATTGTGACACAGTATCATCTAGTACTTGACTTTGTCATACAAGCTAAAAACCCGAGTACACTGTTTGAATAATAACTCTAATCATATTTATCTACAATCTCTCATACTGTGATTTAAATGGGTCACAAGCATGTTGTTTGTGGGACTCCAAATTATAAGAGTGTCTATGCTTTAATGTGCCTTGACCCAAAGAGTAATGGAATGTAACTAAGTAATTTTACTGAAGTACTTTACTTGTATTTTTGGTAATTGTAATTTACTTGAGTATTTCTATTTACAAACTCTATATTTCTACGCCACTACTTTCAGGGTGACATATTGTACTTTTTACTCCACTACATTTATTTGACAGCTACAGTTAGTTACTTTGCAGATTATGTTTATGAAATATAATGCATTGTTATATATTAAAGTACTCAACTGTACCTGTACAAAGTAGTTAATTGAGCTCTACCACGACCAGCTGCACCATTCAAATGCTTCTTGCACATCAATGCATAAATAATCTAATAATATATATTACATTGTAACACTCACACAGGGGCATTTTTCTTTTCACTTTTCATACTTTATGTACATTTTGCAATACAATTAATGCAAGATTATAGTAACAGAGTTTTTGTTAGGTAAAGGATCTGAATACTTCTGCCACCACTCGTTTTAAAGAAATAACGACGGAGACTTAATTTTTGTTCTTTTAGTAATGTCATGGGTTTGTTTCTTACCACTGCTTTGTGGGTTATGAAGGTGTTATGGGTGGCTTAATGTGTGTTTAAAATTCGTTTGTGTGTTTCCTGGAGATGAAGAGGAAGAGGGGTGCCTCCAAATCATTAAATCCAACATACTGCAGTATTCATTGAGTAGTATCATAGGCGCCCTCTGGTGGACAAATGGGAAAATTGCAGTTGGCTTGGAAAGAGCCACTGGTCAAAACAATTTCAGCACCATGGCCATGGACAGCTCCCAATGTAAATGACCAGCATGGTTTAAGGATGGGAAGTGATAGGAGTTGCTCTATGCTGAGTATCATGTTGCTCTTGAACCGACTGTACACATTGTATGTATTTTGTGACCATAATTTCACCAATCACAGAGCTATAATTCCACTACAATATCACCAAACACAGAGTTTCAAAGACACAGAAATTAGTGTAAGCCTATTTCATTTGGTCTCCAAGTGTAGGCGTATGCATGAATTAAATGATTTATTTAATGATCCTAAAATAACTTCTTGTAGCAGAGAGTAAGAATAATCCTACAGCTCTATTTTAGGAGCAGAGCTCTATTCCTCACTCATCTGAAAGTAAGCCAAGCTGACCTGAATATGGCTGCCCCTTCAGCCGTCCCTATGGATCACCTTACCGCAGAGAAGGTTAGCCTGCTCCCCTCCATGCTCTCTACGGACACCCGTTTCCTTATTAACGAAATTATTTTCAATCTGAGCCATACGACGACCTAATTACCCTGCTCATTCCTGGCCAGTGGCCAGCTCTCATGTGTTGATGGTGGTAGGGACTAATTCCCTGAGAAGTAAGATGTAAAAGGGCACAGAGAGAGAAGTCACAGGCCCTCTAGCTCACATATCCAGGTGTGGCATTTGGAGCTGAGCCCCCTCCTTCCCTTGATGCTTGTATTCGTGTTCGTGGTCTTAATTAAAGTGATATTTCGAGAGAGGAGGTTCTGTTTGTTCAGTTAATGAACCCCACTATTCTCTGCGGGCAAATGGAAATGCAAGCACTCCAATTAGCATATGTTAGCATTTTACTATGTTTATTCCTCGTTGTAGAAAACAGCTTACCAAGGCGAAAAGCTTTCCACCCTTGTAAGAGTAGCCGTGGAACTTTTTCACCCCAAAATAATTGACTCAAGCTAATTAAACATAGATCTGGAAACATCTAAATGCTTTATGCATGTAGATCGACCGTAGGTTGGGTGTGGGTTAGGCTAGGCCTTGAGTTTTCTGAATCACACATGCATGTCTAAGAGACATAAGTAAGACCATGTGAAAAAAATACTTTATTTTCATAAATGTATACAGTACATGTGTGGGGAAAATCCCCCCTCTTTACAGTTTTGCATATACATTATCATACTATTTGTCATATTCACACAAGCTCTGTTAGCAAACAAACATATGGAAAGAAAACATGTTTTTCTCTTCATAAAACCAAAAATATAAATCCATAAGGATGTGCAAAATTATTGTCCACTAATGCTTTCTCAAAACATTTTGGATGTAATTGCTGCTCCAGTTTGATTGTCTAAATAATACTGATAATAATAATAATAATAATAATAATAATAATAATAGGCAGACACATACGTTGACTATGTTGCAGTGGCATGTCATATAAATAGCCATCAGACTTCATTTCCCTTCAACATTTTAGCCAAAATCAATTCTTCTCGCATCCTCTGTATTTTTCATCCCATTCATAAATCATACGCTCATTAATTTATGTACTGAATGGTCTCTTCCTCTGTTTTCATATGAGGTTATCTGTCACTTCACTCATCCATTCAGACAGTCATTGAAAAGTCAGTCATTGTACAGGTCATTATTTATAATGGCAGCCTCTCCCTGGGGGGACATCTGAAGACGTCTCTTCTTGCCAAAGGTGGAGAAGGAATTGTGGACGTCCAGCTCGCTGCGCTGTACTGCGGGTCTCAGGGTGCAAAAGCCTGATGGTGTCCCAGGGATGTACACATTATGGTGGTAGTCAGGTGGTGGGTGTGGGTGTGGGTGAGGGTGAGGGTGAGGGAGAGATTGAGGGAGAGGGAGAGGGTGAGTGTGAGGGTGAGGGAGAGGGAGAGGGAGAGGGTGAGGGTGAGGGTGCGGGTGAGGGTGAGGTGGGATTGATGGCTGCTGCTGTTGGGGAGGAGGTGTGCACCGAGGAGTCCAGGGCCGAGAGGGCACCCCACTGGTTGAAGGAGACATCTTATAGTCTGTAGTGTGACATAGATAAGGAAAAAAGGAGAGGAGAAGCAGCTACTTAATTATTCAGTATTGACTTGGGGCTGTAGTGGATTTTTCATTTGCATAGCACTTTTCTAAGACAAAGTTTTGCAGTCAGGACAATAAACAATGACATCAGCAACAAAAATACATAAACAGAGCCATGATGCTGGGGTATGAGCACAACCCTGCTTCTGTTAGTGGAGATGAATTAAGACAACAAACAAAGTAAGGGAACAACAAAGGAAAACAATGTCATTACATAAAAGCATGTGTGCTGTGTTGTAGACAATACATGGGTGTAAATCAGTGGCGGACTCAGGCTGTCTGAGGGGCAGGCTGAAAAAATATAAAGGGCACCAGGTGCAGACGGTGGGGCACCAGTACGCAGAAGGTTTTCTAGCATGTAGGGCAACCTATGTGGCACTGCATCATGTTTTCTCAATTTTAAGGCCACCCTAGAGGGCACATTATCACGTTTTCTCCACTAAAAGGGCGCCCTAGAGAGCACTGCATCACATTTTCTCCACCGGAAGGGCACCCAAAAGGGCAAATTATCACATTTTCTCTACTGGAAGGGCAGCCTAGAGGGCACTGCATCACGTTTTCTCCACTAAAAGGGCGCCCTAGAGAGCACTGCATCACATTTTCTCCACTGGAAGGGCACCCTAGAGGGCAAATTATCACATTTTCTCTACTGGAAGGGCAGCCTAGAGGGCACTGCATCACGTTTTCTCCACTGGAAGGGCACCCTAGAGGGCAAATTATCATGTTTTCTCCATTGGAAGGGCACCTTAGAGGGCAAATTATCACGTTTACTCTACTGGAAGGGCAGCCCAAAGGGCACTTTATCACATTTTCTCCACTGGAGGGGCACCATAGAGGGCACATTATCCCATTTTTATCCACTGGAAGGGCACACTAGAGGGCACATTATCACGTTTCCTCTACTTGAAGGGCAGCCTAGAGGGCACTTTATCACATTTTCTCCACTGGAAGGGCATCCTAGAGGGCACATTATCATGTTTTTCCACTGGAAGGGCACCCTAGAGGGCACATTATCCTGTTTTCCTCACAGGAAGGGCACCCTAGAGGGCACTTTATCATGTTCTCCTCACTGGAAGCACACCCTAGAAGGCACTTTATCATGTTCTCCTCACTGGAAGCACACCCTAGAAGGCACTTTATCAAATATACCATAGAGGCATCCAAGAAGGCACTTTTGCTGCGATTTGTTCAAACATGTAAATCCATATGACCCTAAAGGTGTGCTGTTTTGATGAAAGCTGTTTGTGGTCCACTGTGTTTGGCCTCTCTCACCTTTCACCCCTCTCATGTGAGTACCCCAGGTCCAGTACTGTCCAGGCGCCATGGAGGTTACATAGTTTTCTGGGTCAGCGTGCATGGCCTTACGCATGAGGGTGCCATCCATGTTGATAGAGTTGTAACTGCAAACAAGATACCAGTCTGTAATGACAACATGCTTTACTCTGATATAAATTCAATATCTATATCCATTTTAACACGAGTCAGTGGTGCAGTGGAGGGTATACGCAGGTATATGAGGTATACCCACCTCTTATTCTGGTGATTTAACCATCCATCAGCCAAAAAGCCATTGGAACATATAGGAAAGTATACCCACTTCCTCCTTGGTAACCTACCCATCATAGTAGTACCCACCTCATCAACAATCACTACACCACTGACACAAGTGATATCTGGCTGTATACTTCAGCACATTATGTGAGCATTTTATGCTTTAGTACAATCTAAGTGCAAATTTCAAAGTTTAAAAAATTACCTTTTAATGGAGGAGTTCTGGTTCTTCGTGAGAGTCCAGTCTGTGTTTGGCTGCTTAAGCTGCAGGGAAAAAGAGCATGACACAATTTAAACTTGTCCAACATAATTTCAACAACAAAAAATATGAAATCCATGCATGTAAAGACGCATGACAGTGCAATGTCACTGTCCAAGGTCTATTTTGAGAAATGTCTCTCCTCAAAGTACGTTTCAATCAAACTGGTCTTGATAACAAACGACGCCTGCTCATTCTATCCTCTTGGATCAGCAGAGGTCAGTGATAATTGACATGAGGAGCAGTCTATCTTTGTGCTTGTCCTGAAATGGAGACATGACTCCTTTCACGTGGATCGCGGCTGCCGCCCTGTGGAGGTTTGGCAGAACAGATTTTTTTTTTTTTTAAAGAGGTGCTGTTGCCTTCAGCTACGACTCGCCTGTCACTTAGTTTTGCTTTTATCGTCTGTGGCGCAGCGTGAGGAGGTGAATGAGAGTACCCGAGAGATATTTATTCCTGGTCTCGGAGTCTCATAGTGTGGATTCCACGCTCTATTAATTCCCTTAAAGTTGTTAACACGGAGAATGCGACGTAAGCGTATTATTAGATTCGGTATTCAAAATACACTCCCCGCCAACTACGCACAAAACCAATTAGAACCCCACCGGGATGAAACGAAACATGATTTTAATCTTCAAAGGAAAGCGTGCCAGGGAGGAAATTAAGAAAATTACACACGTCATTGTTTTGTGGATTTTATGCATCATTTTTACATTAATATTTGCCTGATGCTCCTCGAGCAAGGTTTTTAATTAAAAGTCTCACAGAGAGAGCCTTGAAAAGTTTGCGGGTCCTTGCAGCTGTGGATGCAACAACCCATAGACAGCTCACTCAGCTCACGCATATACACCACGTGCACGCACATGTCCTGTATGTCTTACACGCTTGGATGTGTGTTTAATCTCTCTTTTCACCTTCAATTCATCAACCTGAGCGGGTTTATATGTACAGTACTTTGCTTTGTGTAATGCTCCAAGTAGTTTCATTGAGGTTTGTCTTTGAGGTTAATGTGTCACTGACGACCTCACCACTAACGCGCAGAGGGACACCCGCTGGGTGAATTAGGGGGGGACCAATTAACGACAGGAAGGAAGGACACTTTTCTCCTGAAGGAGCATATAGCTGCAGGCAGAACAATCACCGTGACCTCGAAATCCCTCTTGTGGCCAGAGGTGCATGTGCCAGTGACCGAGCTGACATTTCTCAGTCTGCCTGGTGGAGTCTGAGTCTTTTGTCCCTCTCTGCTTTTGGATGAAAACAGGGAGGCGACAATGAGCAATACGCACACATATATGTACGGTCTGCTGATCCGTCTATTAGAATTAGAAAACATCCTGCCTCTGTAAATTCTCTTTCTCCTTGTCTCCCTTCCTTCCTTCCTTCCTCCTCCTTCTATGCCACCCCTCCTCTTCCTCATCCTCGCTCGACAAATATGAAGCCACATCTCTCTCTCTCTCTCTCTCTCTCTCTCTCTCTCTCTCTCTCTCTCCCTCCCTCTCTCTCTCCATCTCTCTCTCTCTCCTCGCATTCAGAGGACAACGTCGAGGCCGATCTACAGGCGGTCCACGTCTCAGTCCAGCCATGTCCTTGCACACCCCCCTCCTCACTCCTTCCCCTTGCCCCCTCCCCTCTCGATGTCCTCCCCTGTCTCCCCCAAAAACCGTCCATTTGCCATTTTTCATCAATAATGGACAGCACCCCCCACCCTCCCCTTGTGAATACGCCACATTGTGTGTAGTATAATGGCTCAGACGCGCTTGTGCCCTTGAGGCATAGTTAGTGAGGTTATCTGTCCTATATTGTTAGTTTGAGGACAAGAAGGCGTGCCGAGAACCCGACTGGTCGAAGAGGAATTGTCTGAACCCGAGGCAGATGAATGCACATAACTGCCATTCACCTTGCCCGTTATAACCTTGACTTTTTGTTCAAACTCAGATGGGCTGGAAGCAGGTGTGTGTGTGTCTCCCCCTCCCACCACTGCATGGAAAGTGTGTGGCAATGACACTGGATGGTCACAAACTATTATAATGAAGTTCATGAATTATTGTGATTAATTTGCAACACCTGGATATGTTGCCAGGACTGAATATAGATAGAGGAGTCAACTTGAACTACATCCCCCTCTTCCTCTCACACAGTAATTGATATCTTCATTCTATACAGATGATAAGACACGGTATATGCGCACAGAATACGCTCCTTGCAAGATAGGGGCTTTTACACTTTCATTACCAACGTCAATTTAAAATGTAATCTCACATCGTCTCATTTCATTTCCCGGGTGCAAAACATTACCATAGGCTGCGCACTTAGGATAAATTATTGCCATAATTATAAAATAAAAATAAAAAAACAGTGGAGAAACATGCTGTGTAACACTAAAGAAGAGAGAGAAGAGAAGAAAAAACATGTCTTTGTTCAGTTTTTTTTCGGATTGAGTTTGTCTGGCATGCGTGATTTGACCTTCATGTGAGAATGTCACAGTCTAGATACTTATCAGATAGAAAACTGAGATGGGTTTTTTGTTGTGTCAGTGAGTGAAAGAGAGACAGATTTAAATGAACTATTAAGCTCTCGCGTCTTTATATACTATACGCTGATTTCACTGTACCTCATTGGGAGTAGTTGCTCCGTTGTTCACAGATGCGCTCCGGCTGCTTTGCGCGTTCCACGAGTTATCCGCGCTCTTCGCCTCGTTGTTGCGCGGCGTGCTGCCGGGGCTGCACGGCTTCAGGAACATAAAGTCACTTTTGGCCGATTCGGGCGTCAGGCAGACTTTATAACAGTACGACTGAGACAGGCTGCTGTTTCCATTCACCTCCATGCAGTTCGTGGGCACTTTGGATGCCGCGGCTGAAATCTGCAGGTTGAGGTTTGATTTCTTGAACACCTCCGGAGGCGGATCTGGCTGAAAGCCCCCGCAGCAGCAGCAGGCGAACGGGGGCAGATTATACCCGCTGATGGTCTCTCTGTCCTTGTAGCACTTGACCGCAGCCAGCACTATAATAGCCACGAGGAATATTAAAGATATGGTGCTCAGTGACACGATCAAGTAGAGAGCGAGGTTTGAGGGTGGCTGTGGGCTGAGTGTGAGGTCTCCGAAATCTGACAGCGACTCGGGCACGCTGTCCACCACTGTGAGGACAATAGAGACAGTGGCGGAGAGCGGCGGCTGCCCGTTGTCCTTCACTAATATCACCAGCCTTTGCCTAGTTGCGTCTTTTTCCACCAGCCTGCGAATAGTCCTGATTTCCCCAGTATACAGAGCGACACTGAACAAGCCCGGGTCTGTCGCCTGCAACACCTGATAGGACAACCGGGAGTTTTGTCCCGCGTCCGCGTCCAGCGCTGTTATTTTGGTAACCAGATACCCAGCGTCTACTGACCGCGGAACCACCTCTGTGGCCACGCTGCCGTTTTTGGGCAGCGGGGACACAATAACAGGTGCATTGTCGTTCTGGTCCAAGACAAAGACGTTTACTGTGATGTTACTGGCGAGAGGAGGGAAACCAGCGTCCTGCGCCTGAACCAGGATCTGAAAGTTTCTAAGTTGCTCGTAATCAAAGGAGCGCAGTGCGTAGATGTTGCCGTTGTCCGAGTTGATTGAGACATAAGTAGACACTGGCATGCCCTGAATCTGACCCTCGAGGATAGAATAAGACAGATACGCGTTCTGGTTGGAATCCGGGTCGAATGCGGTGACGGAGCAAATGGAAGCGCCCGGAGCGTTATTCTCGGTCACATAGACTGTGTATGAAGGTTGAGAGAAGCGCGGTGGGTTGTCGTTAATGTCAGACACTTGAACCAGGATGGTTTTCCTGGTGGAGAGCGAAGAAGGGGAGCCCAAGTCTCGGGCTGTGAGGGTGATGTTGTACTCGGACACCGCTTCTCTGTCCAGAAACTCGCTCGTCACCAGAGTGTAATAGTTTTTAAAAGATGAGTGGAGCTGAAAGGGCACGTTGCTGGGAATTTGGCAGTCAACGTTTCCATTCTCTCCAGAGTCCCGGTCCATGACGCTGATCACAGCTATCACGGTGCCCGGTGGCGCGTCTTCCTGGACAGGTGTGGATACAGATGTGAGGATGACTTCTGGCGCGTTGTCATTCACATCCATGATGTCTACTAGGACTTTGCTGTGCACAGCCACAGCAGAGGGTCCCCTGTCTTTTGCTTGCACGTACAGCTCGTACACGCTGGCTTTCTCATAGTCTACAATGCCCTTCACTCGGATTTCCCCCGTATACGGGTCCACGCTGAACAGCTCGCGCACCTTGAGTGGTGCGTGCCCGCTGAACGCGTAGGTCACCTCTCCGTTGGAGCCCTCGTCCAGGTCCGTGGCGTTCAGCTTCAGCACCAGAGTCCCTCTCGGCGCGTTCTCCACCAGACTCGCCCGGTAAACCGAGCGGTCGAACACGGGCACGTTATCGTTCGCGTCCAACACCGTGATGGTTATCAGTGCCGTCCCGGAGCGTTCCGGTGACCCCCCGTCAAAGGCAGTCAGAACCATTTCGTGCTTTTTCTGCTGTTCTCGGTCCAATGGGGTGTCCAGAACGAGCTCGGCAAACTTGCTTCCATCGTTGCGCGTCTGGATGTTCAGGACGAAGTGCTCGTTTGCGCTCAGCTGATAGGAGCGCAGAGAGTTGGTGCCCACGTCCTGGTCCTGTGCGCTCTCTAACGGGAAACAGGAGCCGGGCGCAGCCGACTCTGTGATGTCCAGATTAAACTCGCTCCATGGGAAACTGGGGGAGTTGTCATTCACATCTAGAATCTCCACTTCCACTCTGTACAGTTCTAGTGGGTTTTCAATGACCACTTGTAAGTGTAAAAAACAGCTCGGGCTTCGTTCACACAGCTCCTCTCTGTCCATCTTCTCGTTGACGAACAGGATGCCATTCTCCAAGTTCACTTCTAGATACTGCCTCTTTGCGCCGGAGACTATGCGAAAGCGACGCGCTGACAGCTTGGCCACATCCAAGCCCAGGTCTTCCGCGATGTTGCCCACGAAAGCTCCGTGCTCCAGCTCTTCTGGGATGGAGTAGCGGATTTGCGCGAGAACCAGGTCCACTACACACGCACACAGAAGCAGACATACAACCAGCCCAGTCACCGGCACCCAACTACTGCCTCTGGAGAGTCTGTGATCCATCTCAGCGGCGTGCGTAAAAATCACCTCAGCCAGACATCTCTCGCCTCATAAAGAGCCATTCAACTGTGCAGCTCAAAAAAGTGACATACAAAAGCAGAGAACTGTCCCAAATCTTAAAAAAAAACCAAAATATAAGTTTGTAACATCTATGTGTATGGATAAGTTTACTGGAGAGTTAAGCTGAAGGGATGGGAGAGGAGAGGAGAGTGAAAGCACCTCTCTCTCTCTCTCTCTCTCTCTGTGTTGTGCTCCACGCGCAACACCAGTGGTGTGTGAACGAGGGAGGCTCGCGCTTTGATTTTCCAGTGTATTAGACACTCGGAGGAGCTGGTGGGGAGGCGTGTGTGTGAGTGGGAGAGAGAGAGAGAACGAGAGAGAGAGAGAGAGAGAGAGACGTAGCTTCTCGCAGCTCCGTATTGGAGGACACCGACGCGAAGTGCGACTCTAATTACTGTAGACGTTTAACCCTTTCACATCCTCGTGCCTGTGTCCCTCTGACCCACTAAAGAGACGAGAAGGCAGTAAGTTTGACACCAGACGTCAGAGCCAGATTTGGATTAGGGGACAAATTGTGTTGTGGGTGTCGTTTTTTCTAGGCTGCATGTCACAGATGAGGATGGACAAGGATTTGTCTTGGTGACCACAGTGCCCAACAGGCCTAGCATGGATGGCAGTGGTATAGCTAACATAATCTACTTTGATTTGTTTTTGCGATCAACTTTTTATTGGTATTTAAGCATAATTATATAGGGTGGGGGTTACAAATTGATAGATCACCAATAGAGTAAAAGAATATAATCACAAATGTCCATGTTACTAATCAATACAAAATTGTCAAGCAGCTACAGAAAAAGAAAAGAAAAATAACAACAAACAACAACAACAACAAAAACATTTAAATAAAAACTTCTGCGCCCCCCTAACACCCCACCCCAAAATCCCTCCCTTTGGGTCCCTCCCATCCCTCCCACCCTAGACGTTGGGGACACGGAGAACAATTATATGAAGGATTTAATTGTAGTGATTGCTTGTTTCCAATGTGATATATTTTCAAGTGTATGTTTGCAGCCCAGTGTTCCATACCTGCTATATCTATGAAGTCAAGGAGCCATCTTTGTATATTGACAGAATGTGGAGCTTTCCACCTGCAAGCTATATTAGTCGCTTTGCAGCTGTAAGGCCAGCTAACCAGAGACGTCTCTGCTTAACACAGAGTTCCAAGTTGGAGCTGTCATTAAGTAACAGTACTTTGATTTGTTATTATCTACAGAAAAATAGCAACTGTTTCTTCCGGGGGTTCCAGTATTACATGTTGCAATGCAGAAAAACAAAAATACACACAAGCCTGAGCACTCATTCTCTTTGCCTCCAATGGGCCAGTGGCCACTGCCAGTGGGCTCCAGGGATTCAGTGTATTTTAATGAGAGCCCTTTGAAGTTGAATGCCCACATTGCAAAAAAAAAAACAGCCCCATTCATTAATCATCACACACCAAATTGGGTTTTTACAAAAAGAATATTTGATGGGTCAGGATATTCAATTTTAATCAATATTTAAACGAGTACATTTTTGGAGCTTAAAATGATTACAGTGACAATCAGGAGTGGGTGATACTCTCGTACAAATGTGCATTACAAGACTTTAATTCACTTAAGTAGGCCTGAACATGTATCAACATAATCAACATAAAAGCAATGTCATAAAGCCTTAATCATACTTGTCTCTAATCAGGTATTACAGCTGGGATTAGTTCAAATATCAGATAGGTGATGTGTTTACAGTTTCAGATGACAGAAAAGGTTCGAGCATGGGATGTTTTCGAGGACTAAACTCTAAGTGACTCCAGTAGATCAAAGTAGTGCCACTGAGCAGTGTCGTTTTTATAGGACAAAGAGGACAACCCGGGCCTCTTTAGAGTGCGGCACATGTTTGTTCAGATCTAATCTTTTTCCTGTTAATCCTGGTCAGTTAGACACCCACTGAAGCACAGAGAGAGAGGGAAAAGAGAGGGTGAGAGAGAAACTAAAGGATGCCTTTGTGAATTGGGGTTCGTCTCCAGACAGACACGAGTAGCATCCTAATGTAAAACGGTGGCTTGAAATCTGAAAGTCTCTTCTTGGGACTGACGACACAGCCTTGGCCCCCGGGCAGCGCTGAGCTTGTTAGCTACTGAAAAAGAAGGGAAGAAAGAAAGAACAAGAAACAAACATTTCTACTTCCTAGGGGCAACATTTTCTTTTACACTAGACGCTACAGTTTCTGCCCTCCGAAACCCGAGGATTGCGTCCTCTGTCGAGAATTGTGTTGATGGTTGCTGCTCCTCTGTGAGAATGATCAGGGAAACCAAGCGTTGTTGATGTCTAATGTTGTTGTGATCTTTTCCCTTGAACAAAAAAAAAAAAAAATCAAACGGGGCTAGTGGGGATACTTCAGCTTGGAGATAGTGGTTATTTCTGACATTTCTCTTTTTAAAAAGAAGAGTAACTTTAGGAACGAGGGAATGGAGATGGGATATGTTCAGTTTTGTATTTAAAGGGGTGAATAACAAAGGTCATGATGTATTTTTTGCATACAAACTGGAATGTTATCACATGACTAAAGTGCTCATTGTGGAGCCTACATAATAAGTATGACTTGTACACAAAAAGGTTGCCCAGGGATATGTTCAGTTTTCTATTTAAAGGGGTGAATAACAAAGGTCATGATGTATTTTTTGCGTACAAACGTGAATGTTATCGCATGACTAAAGTGCTCATTGTAGAGCCTACATAATAAGTATCACTTGTACTATCCCTGGGCACAAAAAGTGCGCCCAGGGATATGTTCAGTCTTGTATTTAAAGGGGTGAATAACAAAGGTCATGATTTTATTCTTGCGTACGAACTTGAATGGTATCACATGATTAAAGTGCTCGTTGTGGAGGCTACATAATAAGTATCACTTGTACTTTTCCCTGATGTGCACAAAAAGTGTCCCGACCTGCTCTCCAACAAGCAAGCCCCCGAAATGCAACACCCTCCCCTTTTCAGGAAAAAAAACAAAACTAAAATCCTCAGGTTTAAATAAGCAGAAAACACAATCTGCTTGCAGACTTAACCTCAAGCAGATGGTTAAGCTTCTCCAGAAATGATTACATTTCTGGAAAAGAAAAAAAAAATCACCACCACCACCACCAGTTCCATTGCTTTCCTCTTCTTTTTAATTAACGGAGTGAAGGATTAGTGTGCAGCTATCCGGGATCAACCGTTCTCCGACGGAAGAATACAAATGTTTTGTGATAAATAATCCCAAAGCACTCCGGCCGGCGGTCCCTCGGTGCCTGTTACATTAACATGCATTACACGGAGCATTAAGCCGGTCTCATCCGCCCCTATCGCCTCGCTCACCCCATTGTCCGACAGAAAGACAGCCATTACTTCCTCTGAACTACCGCTCAACAACCACCTGACCGTGACACTGTGAAGTGTTTGGGTCACAGGATGAGAAGGTGTCGGTGGGTGGATCAAGGGTGGTAAACGGGCTAATGGTAGGAAACTTTTAACTTTTCATTGATTCCTCCACACTTAAAAGTAAAGAAGCATATGTTTAACTTTTTAATGGATTTCAGTTGAGGGGCTACTTTTTTATTTGACCCCACAATGTGCACATGCCAACTAAATCATTTAAAACATTTGGTTTGTGATCGTGTGGCGCCATCTGCTGGATACTGTCCGATAATGTAATACAAAATGTGTGGAAAGAATAAGTAGGCCTGTTGTAATCTCAGTGACATCTCTCTCTCAGCAACAGGGTGTTGTGACCCCATTAAAAACATCATAGTATAGTTTATTTTATTGTATTTTATGAATATAGATTCATAACCAACTTTACTGGCCAAGTAGCCGATGTTGACGCAAAGGATGAGATTCTCAGTAGTTCTCAGTATACTTATACACCTTGCAGGGAACATATTTAGAGGAAGATAGAGATATAGAATATAAAATGACAGCTAAACAAAGACAAACAAAGATGAGCAAACATATAGCAGTTGATAAGTAGAGGTCAAAATCCATTTTACAAGCAATTTACATAAATATATCCACGCAAAACAAAAATGTTTTGTCTTTGTTGACGTCACAGTTTTAAATATTTTCCACTCAGCTACTAAAGAGAGGATTAGCTGTATTGTTTAAGGACATTGTTTTTAAAAGAAAGTAGTCCTGCACAAGTCTTAGTCAGTCTTATAAAACATAAAACTGCACAATGCAACCATACGCTGCCTTTCTATACAGAACAACATACTACCCTTCTTGACCTTGAGATTTGACCTAATGGTCCACACTGACTGAAAGCACCAAGGACTCATATCTAAATCATAACCTGCCTATTTAAGCATTATAGTTTGAGTCAGCCAAGTCATCAGAGTCTCAGCTCCAGTATAAAGACTTTTAAACATAAACGCATGTCATAATAACAACATCAACATCCAGTTTACAGGGCTTTATTGTGGAAACCAATGTGTTTCAGACTACAGTCTTCATCAGGCCCATTTGGGAAAATATTGACAAACATATCCAATATGATACACTTTAAACAGCAGGACATTTACATATAAGCTACATGACTAGCTGATGTTTTCGTTGGTGTGAGGATGAGGTGTGTTACTGATGCTGGATGTGACAATTAGTCTACACTGCAGGCCAGATCAATTTGTGGGAATAAATAAATTAGTATAATAACCCCTGAAGGGGAGCCCTCCCAGAATATGCCTCTCACAAGCACTTAATATATTAAAAACAAAACTGAGGGAAACGCATTAAAAGCTCATTAATTGACATATCCCGAAGCACCTATCACGATTTTTCAATTAATTCTCCGCAGTTGTCCCCATCAGAGGCCATTATTTATTGTCTGTGGTGTTTGGGGTCTTTTTTTTTTTAATCTGTGGTCTTAGTGCGCCATCTACCGGATATTAATCAGTATAACAGCTACTGTGGCCAAAGCAGCGTTATTACTTCTATCATTAGTCATTATAATGTTGTTTTATTGGTTCATTATTTATTGGTGCCTATTGTACAGTCTTTAATGTGGTATTATTACCCTTCTTTGTAGAGGTTGAGGTTCTTTGTAAGAGATGTGGTTTTATTCTATTTTTAGGGTGAACATCTGGTGGGGGACTACTGATGTAAATGGTTTCTTTAATTTGTCCCGACATTAACTTAAACTGCACTATCAGCAGTAGTTTTTTATGTTAGTAGCCTCACCATTATTTAAAAAAAAATGTGTATTTGTTATCTTTATTATTGGGTCAGAGTAATATTACCAGTGGGCTTAAGGAATTACATTTGGTCTACCTTACATGTCAGCACATAACACATTTTGACATGTCCCATCTGATAGACTATAAGTCACTTTAGATGATTTTATTCCAGTCGTGGAGAGCAGCTAACATTTTACAGCGACTTCTACTGGAGACACTGTGTCTGAGCAACACCTCCATAAGAAGAACTACAGTGAAATGTTATTTCTCAGGAGGAGAAATCGCAATAAAAACAGAGGAAATGTGTTTTCATTTATCTACTTTTCAAAGTCAGATTTGTAGCATATAATGATGGGCAAAGCACATTCTCACAAAAGTCGTAGTTGTGAGATAAACCGCATTAAATCAGTATGAAGGGAATAAGAGCAAAACACCGGGCAGCGCCCACGGTCGAACCCTGCTGTCCGCGGTCCACAGAGTGGAAACGTCTGGGTAGGAAGTAACCATTGAGCTAAACCGGTGCAAGAAGAGTATGAGTACAACTTCTATAAATACAGGAACAAGTCACTGGATATGCTGATCTGGTTTCGAGGGTTAATTCAAAACTAAGCAATGTTGGATAACACAGAGCATATTTACAATTACAAAGAAACAGAAGAGTGAAATGAGTTCATGGTTAAAGATTAAATAGTAGGGCTGAGCAGCAGGTATCGCTTCCTCAATAGGTGCAGATCACGTGGTATAGTAACTCACCTGGTGACAGGCAGCTCAACTCTGTTTTATTTCCTGATTGGTGATTCATAAAAGAGTGAGCAGTAGTGACAGTCAGAAGAGGATCATCTTATTCAATTTTCCACAATATTATATGTATTCATATTTGCCAGGCCGCCAAGAATTTGTTCTTAATTGACTTAACTTAAACTACACTATCAGCAGTCGATTTTATGTTAGTAGCCTCACCATTTATTTAAAAAAAATGTGTATTTTTAATGTTTATTATTGGGTCAGAGAAATAATAGTATTACCAATTTGCTTAAGGAATTACATTTTAGCTATACCTTACATGTCAGCACATAATAACATATTTTGACATGTCCCATCTGATAGACTAAGTCACTTTAGATGATTTTATTCCAGTTGTGGAGAGCAGCTAACATTTTACAGCGACTTCTACTGGAGACACTGTGTCTGAGCAACACCTCCATAAGAAGAACTACAGTGAAATGTTATTTCTCAGGAGGAGAAATCGCAATAAAAACAGAGGAAATGTGTTTTCATTTATCTACTTTTCAAAGTCAGATTTGGAGCTTATAATGATGGGCAAAGCACATTCTCACAAAAGTCATGAGATGGTTCATAATGTGGGTTTAAGCTCTTAAATTATAGTTATAGTAGGTTATTTCTCCCCGGCCTAAAGTTTTGCTTGTAGTTGTGAGATAAACAGCCTGACAGCGGTATGAAGGAGAATAAGAGCAAAACACCGGGCAGCGCCCACGGTCGAACCCTGCTGTCCGCGGTCCACAGAGTGGAAACTTTGGAGTAAGAAGTAACCATTGAGCTAAACCGGTGAGAGAAATGAATGAGTACAACTTCTATAAATACAGGAACAAGTCACTGGACATGCTGCTCTGGTTTCGAGGGTTAATTCAAAAGTAAGCAATGTTGGATAAACACAGAGCATATTTACAATTACAAAGAAACAGAAGAGTGAAATGAGTTCATGGTTAAAGATTAAATAGTAGGGCTGAGCAGCAGGTGTCGCTTCCTCAATAGGTGCAGATCACGTGGTATAGTAACTCACCTGGTGACAGGCAGCTCAACTGACTGTTTCTATTGATAAATCATTAAAGAATGAGCAGTCAGTAGAGGATCATCTTATTCAATTTGCCACAATATTATATGTATTCATATTTGCCAGGCCGCCAAGAATTTGTTCTTAATTGACTTGCCCAGTTAAATAAAGGTTAAATAAAATAATAATAATAAAGAAACCATAGTCAAGCCTTTAGAAAAGCCCTTTATTTACTCACTGTCTTCTATTTTATTATTTTTTTGTATGAAAGGCCTGTCCTCTAAAAGCATACGTGATTGACTCTGACTGCATCTATTGTCACGGTATATATTATTTATATCTTTCGGCATTTTCCGCGACTTTAAGGTGAAACCGAGCGAGTTCACAGCATACCCGGATTGAGTTTTGAATGACGTCATCTTCTTAGGAAAGGAATAGGCGTTTTGTCACGTTGGCACAGAAAATCCACAAGGAGGAGCTAAAGACCAATAAAACACGGGCCGAAGTACAATTTCTCTCTGTCTGCCATAATCATACACATGAATCATGAAGTACGTGTACTTCTTGATATATATATATATATATATATATATGTATATATGTATATATATATAGATATATATGTATATATGTATATATATGTATATATATATATTTGTGTGTGTGTGTGTATACTGTATGTATGTGTATATATGTATGTACATGTATATAAATATATATGTATGTATATGCTGTATATATATATGTAAATGTATGTATACTGTATATAAAGTATACATATATATGTATATATATGTATATATGTGTGTGTGTAAAGATAGATAGATAGGTGTGTGTGTGTGTGT
>CAKAOH010041990.1:5000-11213 GCA_916701665.1 Sebastiscus tertius | reverse complement strand
TGGCTCTCTCTATTTGGCGTGGAGAGGAGGTTGTGTTGCTCTGGCTCTCTCTATTTGGCGTGGAGAGGAGGTTGTGTTGCTCTGGCTCTACCTATCAGGCGTGGAGAGGAGGTCGTGTTGATCTGGCTCTCTCTATTTGGCGTGGAGAGGAGGTCGTGTTGCTCTGGCTCTCTCTATTTGGCGTGGAGAGGAGGTTGTGTTGCTCTGGCTCTATCTATCTGGCGTGGAGAGGAGGTTGTGTTGCTCTGGCTCTACCTATCAGGCGTGGAGAGGAGGTTGTGTTGCTCTGGCTCTATCTATATTTGGCTTGGGGAGAGGTCGTGTTGCTCTGGCTCTCTCTTTTTGGCTTGGGGAGAGGTCGTGTTGCTCTGGCTCTATCTATATTTGGCTTGGGGAGAGGTCGTGTTGCTCTGGCTCTCTCTTTTTGGCTTGGGGAGAGGTCGTGTTGCTCTGGCTCTTACTCTGTATAAGCCAAGTATACTTAGATTTTTCTGAATACTTGTCAGTACAAGCAAAATATACTTTTTTGTGTACATGTCAGTATAAGGCAAGTATACTTATTAAGTATAATTTTGTTAAGTAAATAAAAAGTAAACTGAAAGTATACTCTCTTTTAAGTTTAAAAGAAGTATACTGATAGTATACTAGTAGTATAATAGTGTAGTACTTGGTGAGGGTTTGGTGTGTGATGCTCCTGTGTCATGTTAGGTGTACTGGCTCAGTGTCGAGTGTGAACTTGTTCGTATGAGCGGTTCTCCAGAAGGATCGGCCGGTTCTGAACAGGTGTGTTTCCAGCACCAGAACTGAGAAGATGACGGGAACATTTGAACTCCTGACGTCAGTATTTGGACTCATGACGTCAGTATTTGGACTCATGACGTCAGTATTTGGACTCATGAGGTCAGTATTTGGACTCCTGACGTCAGTATTTGGACTCATGACGTCAGTATTTGGACTCATGACGTCAGTATTTGGACTCATGACGTCAGTATTTGGACTCATGACGTCAGTATTTGGACTCATGAGGTCAGTATTTGGACTCATGACGTCAGTATTTGGACTCCTGACGTCAGTATTTGGACTCCTGACGTCAGTATTTGGACTCATTAGTACGTATTAGTCAGTATTAGTACGATCAGCTCTGCTGGTTTCATGTCGTCGTCGTTCACTCTGAGTCTTTGAATAAAGGTTTCCTTTTGAATGACGGAACACAGTTTGGCTGGACTATCAGGACAGCTGGTAGATGTTCTTCATCATCGGCTTCTCCTCCTCATCATCATCATCGCCGTCGTGGTCGTCGTCGTCATGGCGCTCTGAGAGCATCAAAAGGAGGCGGAGTCAGGACAGATTTGTACAGGTAAACTGTCTCTTAGCAACAGCTGATGGTTTAATTACCTCTCTGGCTGCACTCCTCTTCTTCTCTTCTCTTCAGTGCTCCTCCTCCTCCTCTGACCTCCTCCTCCTCCTCCTCTTCCTCTCTGCACTCGTCGATGTTCTTGTACGTCGACTGGTCGCTGTGATGTGGCCACGTGTCATTGGTGGAGGGGAGGAGCCTGTTAATGAGCTGACCAATCATTTTAAAGGTCGGTCTGTCCGTTGGCTCCAAACTCCAGCAGAGCGTCATCAGCTCGTACCTGAGAGGACAGGTGTCTGTTAGATTCAAAATAACTTTATTTAAATACTCAGTGTCCGTCTGCCTGCTCACATCTCTGCAGGAGCGAAGTCTGGCTGGTCCATGTGGCGGCCATCTTGGATCATCTTGTAGAAGTTGGTATCCACAGCAACGTTTGGGTACGGACTCTTACCTGAACAGGTAGACACACACAGTCAGAGGTGTGCATTTCTGTCATCCAATCAGAGAGCTTCAGACTCTGTTACCGGGGAGATAACGTCGCTCAGACATTTTAATCAGTTTGAATTTGTGTACTTTATAGTGTGTACTTTATAGTGTCCATACTTAGTGTGTACTTTATAGTGTCCATACTTAGTGTGTACTTTATAATGTCCATACTTAGTGTGCACTTTAGAGTGTCCATACTTAGTGTGCACTTTACAGTGTCCATAATTAGTGTGCACTTTATAGTGTCCATACTTAGTGTGCACTTTACAGTGTCCATAATTAGTGTGCACTTTATAGTGTCCATACTTACTGTGTACTTTATAGTATGTAAATTGTAGTTTCTATACTTAGTGTGTACTTGAGTTTCTATACTTAGTATTTACTTTATAGTGTCCATACTTAGTGTGCACTTTAGAGTGTCCATACTTAGTGTGCACTTTACAGTGTCCATACTTAGTGTGCACTTTATAGTGTCCATACTTACTGTGTACTTTATAGTGTGTAAATTGTAGTTTCTATACTCAGTGTGTACTTGAGTTTCTATACTTAGTATTTACTTTATAGTGTCCCTACTTAGTGTGTACTTTAGTTAGTTTCACACTATGAAAATTCCCACGTTTTAATCAATTTGAATGTGATGTAACTCTGATGTCACAGTCGTGGATGAATACGTCTCCATAGCAACAGCCGCTGAGGCTCATGGGTACTGTACCTGACTACCATTGAAGTATTTAATGGATCAATCAATAATCAATGAAGGTGGTGGTTACCCAGGGAGAAGGTCTCCCACAGTAAGACTCCGTAGGACCAGACGTCACTCTGGACGGTGTAAACACACTGAAAGATGCTCTCTGGAGCCATCCACTTCACTGGGAGACGGGCCTGTCAAAATAAAACACACAGGAAGATGTCAAAATAAAAGTCAGCTTTGTCTGTTTCACCTGATTCTACCTGGATGTTACCTGTTGCTATAGAAACTACTATCACAAACATTCCTATTGAGGGTTGTAGTTCTTTAACAGGTAACAGACGAGGACGTTGTAGTTCTTTAACAGGTAACAGAATACTGACATTTCCCTGTACGATGTAGCTGTCGTCGTTGCGGATGTCTCTCGCCAATCCGAAGTCACAGATCTTTGCAACACGGCGATCAGTCAGCAGGACGTTTCTCGCTGCTACATCTCTGTGGATACACTGAGAGACAGACAGAGAGACAGAGAGACAGACAGAGAGACAGAGAGACAGAGAGACAGACAGACAGACAGAGAGACAGACAGAGAGACAGAGAGACAGAGAGACAGAGAGACAGGTTAGAGCTTCATGTTGATGATGGTCCTCACAAGTCTAGAAAGACAAACGTGTGTGTTCTTACATTCCTGGTGGACAGGAAGTCCAGACCCTGAGCCACCTCGTAGGAAAACCTCATGAGGTCAGTCACAGAGACACGGTTGGTCTGCACACCTGAGAGACAGACGGGCAGAACATTAGACAGGTTTGACCTCACAGACAAAAAATACAGGTGAGTTCAGGTGTATTCAGGTGAGTTCAGGTGAGTTCAGGTGTGTTCAGGTGAGATCAGGTGTGTTCAGGTGAGTTCAGGTGTATTCAGGTGAGTTCAGGTGAGTTCAGGTGTGTCTTCAGGTTCTCACCTTGGTGTGTTTGTCCTGGACTCAGAACCGGCTGCATCTCCTGATAGTCTGAACCGCACGAGATCCCACTGTCACTGCAACACACAGTGACATCATCGTGACATCATCACAGGTGACGAGGTATGAGAATACAGAAGTGTTAAAGGTCAAAGTAGAAATGGAGCGTAGATAGTAACGAGAAGAAGCGTCAGACCTCCTGAGCCTGGCGTTCTGGGCGGCTATGTTCTTATAGAAGGCCTCCCCCTCCACCTCATCCACACTCACAACGGACGCCATGAAGTCCTGAGCGCGAGCCCGCAGGAAGTTAAGCAGGTCGCCATGGCTACAGTACTCTGTGATCATCAACATGGGGCCTGAAGGGAGGGACAGAGAGGTCAAAGGTCAGAGAGACGGTGTCCTATATAGTGTTATATTAGTGGTTATTAATGACATCACCTCCTCGAGTGCAGGCTCCCAGCAGGTTGACGATGTTGTCATGGTAACCAAGATGGCCCAGGATCTTCAGCTCCGACATCAGAGCTTCACGTTCCTCTGAGTGAGCGCTCGCTGTTCATCAACACATGCCATAAATAATATGAGTCTCAACACTGAGGTGATGAAGATGATGATGGTGGTGAGGAAGATTTGTGTACTGACGTTTGAGCATCTTGACGGCGACTCTGGTGACGTTGTTGGTTCCCAGACCGTACGCGGTCGCCTCAACGACCTTCCCGAACGCCCCCGAACCCACAACAGCACCTGACAGACACAGAGGGGGTTATTCATGATATTATATCATCACCTAATATAATGTAATATAATATATTATATTATAATGTAATATAATATATTACATTATAATATAATATAATATAATATAATATAATATAATATAATATAATATAGTATAATATAATATATTATAGTATAATATAATATAATATAATATAATATAATATAATATAATATAGTATAATATAATATAATATAATATAATATAATATAATATAGTGTAATATAATTTTCTGTCAGTTGAGTAATGGATTGTGTTATTGATCATTATAATTGATAATACCAGCTCTGTGATGATTGAGTTTTTAAAGTTAAACATTTCACATGGTGGTGTCTGGTGTAGAACGCCGTCTCGTACCGAGGCGCAGTTTGTCTCGAGGAAACTCCCACTCGTGGTTGTACGGCAGCTGGGTGGGGTCAACGAATGTGTAGTTGTTCCCGTCGGTGCTCTCGATGATCTTCCAGCGGATCTCGTATCTGGGTTTCTGAGAGAAGACAAAAGCCTGAGATCAGCGGCAGAGCGGCGCTGGAGAGCCGAGGCTATCGCCATCACACCCGGGGTACCTTCATCCAGCTCAACCTCTGGTTCGGTTCCACTGGTCCATGATATAAACTGTTATGTATGACCCCTATGATATCAATATAGAACAGATACCTGTCTCCACTGGTAGGAGATGACCAATAAGAGCAGGAGGAGGACGGCGGCGACACTCAGAGATCCAATCAGAGCCGGCGTGAAGACACTCTGCTGGTTTCCTGCAGACAAACACATTGTTGATTTAACTCAGTGGTTCTCAAACGTTTTCTGCTTAGAGCTGGTGTTAGGAAGTTCAACAGCTCATAATTCTCTCTCTATTATTTATTTTATATTGATGTGAAAACATCTCCTAACATCTGGATTTATTCAAGTTTCTCACCAAAAAACTACATTTTACCAGATTACATTTGAACGCATCATGATAACGTTGTAGTTTACCTTCACCCAATAATCATTTTTCCTGAGCCGACCTTGAACGTCTCATAACAATAACTCAATGGCACCCCCGTTAATGTTAGTAGCTCCGGTATTCATCCAGTCAGGACTGAGCTGCTAACGGCTGCTAACAGCTAACGTTACTAACTCTCCTCCTGCTGATTCAACAGGTTTGTTGTTGTCAGAGTCTCTTTATCAGGTAGAAACAGGGTGCCCCCCCCACCCCCCCCAGGTTTAGTAGCATCACGCTGTTCAGAGCTTTATTATCTCTCCTCCGTGTCTCCGGTCCCAAACTAACTGAAACATGATGCGGCGTGCGTCTGCGTCATCGAGCAGCGTAACTGTGGGAAAGATCAATAAGAGGAATCGATAGACACAGATTCCTCCTCGTACCACTAGAGGGAGACTCTGATTTAACTGATAGGAGGTCGACACCTTCGCACCGGGACACCTACGAGGATGAAAGACGTCCTGAGACACTCCCATCTGGCTGTAGGAGACACACTCCACAGTGACATTATCACCAGAGGACACGAGGAAGGTCAGGTGACTCCTCACTTCCTCTTCCTGTGAGGTCACTGCAGCTGGAGGAAGGTGGGCGACGTCAACGTCATTAGAACATCTGTTTAGAAATCACAAAGAACAGAATCAGGATCCGTCTGTGAGCAGAGACGGCGTCCTGACGGCGTCCTGACGGCGTCCTGACGTCCTCTCTGCTCCTCCAGGTCACCGTTAATGACCTCTAGCTGACCTCTCAGACGTGGTACCTACGTGTCACGCAGGCCGGGGCAGCTTCTCCAGAGGATTGTGGGTAGTGGGTATCCAGAGCTGCTGCAGGTCAGAGTGTCGTTCTCCAGACGGATGACGGCACTCGGAGAACCTCAAAGAACAGACATAAAGAATACTAATAAAATATGATGGAACATTAATGACAGATTGAGAGATTTACATCTGATCATCACCTGATCATCACCTGATCA
>CAKAOH010041990.1:0-2500 GCA_916701665.1 Sebastiscus tertius | reverse complement strand
ACGGAGGGGACCACGGCGCCCTGAAGACAGACAGACAGACAGACAGACAGGTCACCGGGGGGACAGGTAGAGAGACAGACAGGTAGACAGACAGACAGGTCACCGGGGGGACAGGTAGAGAGACAGACAGGTGGACAGACAGACAGGTCACCGGGGCGACAGGTAGAGAGACAGACAGGTGGACAGACAGACAGAGAGACAGACAGGTCTTACTGCGGTCCACCAGCAGTAAGACAGCTTTGGACCTGAACTGTCTTCCGTCCTTCCAGCCTGAACAAACGTAGCGTCCTTTAAAGGACGGCTGCAGGTCTTGGATCAGGGCTCCTCTCCGGGGGTCAAAGGTCACGTTCATCCCCTGGGGCAGGCTCCGCCCCTGTCCTCCGGTGCTGTCCTCTGATTGGAGGGTGAGGTTAGTGACGGACGGGTCGGTGAGCAGACACCTGAACAGGAAGTCCTGGCCCTCCTTGAGATTGTAGGATCTGCGATACGACGTGACGAACACGCTGGAGGGGTCATCGGGATCTGAGAGAGGGGCATTATGGGAAATGGAGGTGAGTTCTACTAAAGCTATTGTCAGCAGCAGGTGAGTCCTGAACAAGTCTATGACAGTCTGCAGGCCCAGAGGGGGGACGTTTGGATCCAGATCTCTGCTACTCTGGGAGGGCTGGTAGCCTCAGCTAGTCTTACCTGTGACATACAGGTGTATCCAGGTGTCCAGGTGTTCCAGGCTCCGGTTGGTGTACCCACAGCGGTACGTCCCGGTGTGTCTGGGGTCCGACTCCTTTACCACCAACGGGTCCAGCTGTTTGCTCTTGTACAACAGACTGAACGCCGTGGTGGACCAGCGGACTGAAAGGTCACCATAACAGCTGAGGTTGAAGCCGGAGCCGGCCTTCAGAACCTTCTCGGTTCGGTTCGGCAGGAAGTCGGAGTTCAGACGGATCAACGGAGGATCAGGAGGATCTGAAACAAACAAACAGTGAATCAGTTCAAATACTCAATATGTCGTTAGTGTCATTAGTCCCGTTAATCACGTGAGTCGTTAGTGTCATTAGTCCCGTTAATCACGTGAGTCGTTAGTGTCATTAGTCCCGTTAATCACGTGAGTCGTTAGTGTCATTAGTCCCGTGAGTTGTTGGGTCACTAGTCAGTGAAGTTAACGTCAACCACGACTAATCCTAAAGTTTATTTTGAAAAGACACTATGTAACTCCAGAGGGGTACTCTGTCCCCGGTGTGTCCTACAGTAACTCCAGAGGGGTACTCTGTCCCCAGTGTGTCCTACAGTAACTCCAGAGGGGTACTCTGTCCCCAGTGTGTCCTACAGTAACTCCAGAGGGGTACTCTGTCCCCGGTCCGTCCTACAGTAACTCCAGAGGGGTACTCTGTCCCCGGTCCGTCCTACAGTAACTCCAGAGGGGTACTCCGTCCCCGGTGTGCGTGATGCCGGCGGCGCTGATCAAGCCGTGGTATTTGATGAGTTGAGAGAGAGAACGTTTCTCTTTAAAATAACTTCTATAGAACAGACACAGAAACATCTGGAACACATCACAAACATCTGGATGATTCAACATGACTTTATTGAAAATGAGACGAGAGGAAATACAATAAATCAACATGATCGTAAAGACAAAACTTCTATTATTGATTTCATGAAACAGTTTTTATCTAATCAATTAGTTTGATGATCAGCATACTGGAGATGATTGTCATTGATTAACAGGCTGGTGGTCAACTGGTTAGAAACGAATGTAAATGATTGGCCAGCTGATTAAGAACAGATCGACCTGATTGGCCGGTTTAGAACATATTCCACTGTCAGTGCAATCGGAGCATCTCATTGGCTGCCTGTGGAGAATCGGAGCATCTCATTGGCTCACTCAGCGGCAGGTTTCTTGATGACTTCCTGCAGCTGGGTGGCGATGCGGGACATCTGCAGCAGTAACGCCTGATGGTTCTCTACCAGCAGACTCTGGTGCCGAGCCACGTTCTGCAGGTCCTGGATCTGCTGGGAACCCTGAGGACACAACGTCACAACACTGGTCACACTGGTCACACTGGTTACACTGGTTACACTGGTTAAAGTCCAGACCGAGTCTGAAATGGGACAACGCTAAAATTATCCCACTTGATGTCTGACCTGAGCTCCCAGCACACCGAGCAGCTGGACCACCTTAGTCTAAACCAAACTAACCTGAACCTGAGATACACTAAACCTGAGATAAACTGAACCTGAGATAAACTGAACCTGAGATAAACTAAACCTGAGATAAACTGAACCTGAGATAAACTAAACCTGAGATAAACTGAACCTGAGATAAACTGAACCTTAGATAAACTAAACCTGAAATAAACTAAACCTGAGATAAACTAAACCTGAGATAAACTAAACCTGAGATAAACTGAACCTGAGATAAACTAAACCTGAGATAAACTGAACCTGAGATAAACTAAACCTGAGATAAACTAAACCTGAAATAAACTAAACCTGAGATAAACTA
>CAKAOH010041989.1:21608-44909 GCA_916701665.1 Sebastiscus tertius | reverse complement strand
TGTAAACTGGGAAAAAAAAGTTTGGAAACTTGTGTTTGGTGGATTATTTCTCTGTTGTTACAATGCTAATTGGCATTGTATTTTACATCGTTTGAAAGCCTGTTTATTTACCTTCACAATGATGTCCAACTTGTAAGGATCATGCATTTGTGGGATGAGCAGCACAGCTGATTATGTGGGTGGCGCCCAAGAAAAATTTGCCAAAATGCTCTGGTCTTTGAAATACATTTTTGTAGCGGCCAAACGGCGGTACTACAACTTCCATGTCCATCACATGATGCCATTGGGCCCAAAAAGACTTTTTCCCATAGACTTACATTGGGAAAGAGACAATTGTAAATCAGACATTCTTAAATTTTTTTTTTAGTTAAATCAACTTCCCAGTACAAACACTTCTAATCAACCGCTTATCCTATTCAGGGTCGCGGGGGGGCTGGAGCTGATCCCAGCTGATATTGGGCGAAGGCGGGGTACAACCTGGATAGGTCGTCAGACTAACACATAGAGACAGACAAATATTCGTGCTCACATTTAACACATACGGGCAATTTAGAGTCAACAATTAACCTAACCTGCATATCTTTGGACTGTGGGAGGAGGCCGCAGAGCCTGGAGAAAACCCACGCTAACACAGGGAGAACATGAAAACTTGCTGTGCCACCCCTTATTTAAATCATTAGGTCCAAAAGTTGTAAAATGCCCTAATAGCTGAATCCAGAGTTATTTCCCTTCCTTCATTCATGTGAATGAGACCCAGACCGAGGTCTGGACCACGGGCTCGGAGGCGGAGTTAAAGGAAACGCTATTGCGCCTGCTCTATGGGCCCAATGGATGTGGAAGATCGCTGGATGAGCCACTGAGCAACTCTCACAGGAGTAACGGGAGTCCGCTTCCAACGCTGTATCTAGTTCTCTTTATACAACCATGGGTTTTCCATTAACTACAATGTAAACCCATCCGTGGCAACAGTTAACGCACAGGGAAATTGCTGTGGTGACGTCGTTTAAAGAGTGAAAGAGACAAACAGGACGGGCAGGAGGGGAGGTGGATGGGTCCAACAAACATAGGGCTTTCATCCAGGACACCGCTGTTTGTGTCTCGTGCTTTACGTTTCACTTTGCACTGTAAAAACGTGGTAATTTTGAGACCAATCATGTTGTTTTTTCCTAAAGTAAGTGGTTTTGTTGCCTAATCCTAAACAAGCGTTTTTATGTAACAACGTTACAAAGGTAGTCTTACCAAACAGCTCTCACACAGGGCTAGACCGGGTTTGTTAGACCTTCCGGGTTATCAGAGGTTCGGTTGATAATCCAGCCTCTGGTTTATATTATTTAATATATAATTCCACAGATAGACACATTTTCTTTTCAAAGTAAGACCAGGGTCTATATATTTTGAATCTGATGTTCAGACACCACAGTATTAGGCATCAGTGGTACTCATAGGAGAGTTGTCCTTTCGTCCAGCAGATGGTGGTGTTGACCTATGATATATTCACTGAAACTATGAGAATATCAGCCTGTGGCTTTCCTACCAAAAAGTGTATAGTGTAATTCAAATCATTTACAGTGAAGCAGTTAGGGCTTCAATACATTTCCAGCATATGACATAAAAGTAAGTATTTACCGTACCATCACCAAAGACACTATTATTAAATATAATAGAATTAACCCTCTGAGACCCACAATAGACCCGTTTTTGTCTTTTTTAGGGGGGTACAGGGGGTGTTTAGGGGAAGATAGCAGGTCAACAGTAGATGTCACATATAAGTGGTGTACATCATCTGAAAGCTGGGAACCTGAAGATTAATTTGAGATGCAGCTCAGCACTGTGTGTCAAGTTGTTCTGGTCATAAATTAGAAATAAACATGAATTAATTAATTACATAAATAGTTAATATAAATTGCGAGTGTGTATAAGGGTTTAGAACATTATGATCGAATATATGATGGTCATCCTCATGCTCTATTATGTCTGATAAGTTGTTGCAGTAATTTTTGGGTTGAAACCATTTGTTACACAGATTTGGTGACAATTTAAAAAAAAATTTTACCACTCGAGAATTGATAAAAATGATCAATAATCCCTCTAAAATACCACATTAAGGCACCAAGACCTTGAGGAACACCGTAGAAAAAGCCATGCTGTGATTTGGTATCAAAAACGTTTTCTTCAAAACTTGCAATTTTTGGCCATTGGATGGCGAGCACTTCTGTTGTGTAAACTGCTCAGAAACCCCCTTATTGTCAATCTACCTAGGAAAGCCATCCATCCTCTGAATGCTCTAGGTCTCTAGTTTGTGGCTGTAAAGTTTTGTGAGGCTGTGATTATTCTAGAGGTCACCTCAGGTCATTTTATACAGTGGTCTTATAAAATGGTCACATATCTTGAGGCCAAAATTTAGCTTCACTTTGGAGAGAAAAACTGAAAAGACAGTGAAGTCGGACGGGATCGCGGGTCTCAGGGGGTTAAATACTAGTACAAGTAACCTTGTTTCATACAGCACCAATCCTCTCTCTTCTGCTGTGTGTGTGTTTGTATGTTGAAGGTGCAAGAGCTTTCCCACTTAGGGAGAGATTGGCACAACCTGCCGCTGAGCTGTCCTGGACTACTGCATGTGTGTGAGACCCTCCACATGACTTCTTTCATGCAAGTTTGCCTCTGTATGCTCATCAGTGTGGATGTTGGTGTGAAAGCACATTAGAGGAGAATGCATGCATATGTGTGTGTGTGTGTGTGTGTGTGTGTGTGTGTGTGTGTGTGTTCTAAAGCCCTATAATCTCACCCAGGACCAACAGTGGAATCCACCCGGTCACAATGGGGTCTTTGTGATGAGCGCGAGCCAGCAGGTGAAAACTCTGCTACGGACCATGTGATGGAGAGTTAGAGCAGTGTTCAGTCTTATCTGCATGTACTGTATATATGTGAGTGTTACATGTATGCCAGCCCAGTCCTACCGCAGTTCCTGAAAAAGTCATGACAGTTAATGTATTGATTTGTCTACCAAGACACGAATTTCACATTTTCTTCGTGATGGTCAGCACGAAATCAATTCATATGTAATCCACATAATTGTGAACCTGGAGGTATAGAGAGTGGCCAACGTCGCGTAAGGAGGAGGTCGGGGTGGACGGGTGGGTCATTAAACACTTTCCCCATGAACCGGTGTTCGTGCCCCATGTGAAACCACAAGTCAAAGTTGATTTGTCACGTAACTTCCGTACTTACATTGCAGCATTTCCAAAGTTATTTTTGATCTTTTCCTAAACCTAACTAAGTAGTTTTGTTGCTCAAGCCTAACCAAGTTGATCTATTCTTACACCTAACTAAGTAGTTGTGTTGCCTAAGCCTAACCAAGTCGATCTATTCCAAAACCTAACTCAGTAGTTTTATTTTGAAAAGACTGGAGCGGAAACTGACACATGCTTCACGTATTGCTGGACATTCGTTGGAACACGCACAGAAAATACATTGTTGAAAGTCGTGCTGAGTCTTACGAGAAAAAAGGGAAATTTGTGTGAATCGTGTCTATGAACATGAATCAAATATATTACATTTCCTGACTATTTCACGAACTGCCGTGAGACTGTGTTGTCTATGCACAATGTGGATGACCTGTGGCACACATGCTTGAGTGATATTGTGCATGCCAACCACGAATAACTATGTTTAAACCTTTGAGGATTAAGTGATTTTTAAATTTTCTTTGGTCAGTTAAAAATTAACCATAACTCCTTAGTTACAATGCAAAAACATCCTTTATTTAAAATTCTTATTTTGCTAACCAAATCAAAAGAAATTCAAATTATTCAGGTATTTGACTAACAATAAACAAAAACAACAAAAAAAGGCCATATGAAGCAGTTCCGGTCGCAGTTTCTATTCAAGCCTGAGTTGCTCAATCATCACATACAAATATGAATTCTGAGCAGGACCAGATCTCCTCTGCCAAGCCGACAAAGCTGTGTCTATGCTGCGCTGAAGCAGGCCAGTGGAGCACAGCGGAGCAGCACATTCGCCCGCTGACATTTCAACAGCCGTTTAGTTTACATGATGCTACGCCATGAAGACTTTTCCTTCCATGAAACGAGCGGCTGCGCTGACGGTGGCAACCATGCAGATGTGGATTCTGTGTGCTTATGAATGGGTCGTGTTTCTGCTTTATTCGAAAGACCATCATGTAGACATTATCTGTGGTCATATGCATACGTCACACTGTCTGTTTATTTGCTCTCATCCGCATTTGCGCTGTCACTATGACATGTGTTTGTGTACATTTCATGTTTGGTGCTTTTGAGAGTGTGCGTGGTCATAAAAGCATGCGCATGTATAGCATGTGTTTGAATTCGGGCTGTCGATCAATTTGAAATATTTAATCGCCATAAATCGCATGATTGGCCATAGTTAATCACGATTAATCGCAAATTAATCACATTATCTGTTCAAAATGTACCGTAAAGGCAGATTTGTCAAGTATTTAATACTCTTATCAACATGGGAATGGGCAAATATGCTCCCTTTATGCAAATGTGTGTATATATTTATTACTGGAAATCAATTAACAACAGAATACTGTTGTCCAGAAACCCTCACAGGTACTGCATTTAGCATAAAAAATATGCTCAAATCATAACATGGCAAACTGCAGCCCAACAGGCAACAACAGCTGTCAGTGTGTCAGTGTGCTGACTTAACTATGACTTGCCCCAAACTGCTTGTGATTATCATAAAGTGGGCATGTCTGTAAAGGGGAGACTCGTGGGTACCCATAGAACCCATTTTAATCCACATATATTGAGGTCAGAGGTCAAGGGACCAATTAATTCCTTATGTTTTCTAGATTTATATGATACCAGTATCTTCACTCTAGCTTTTAAACTGAGCCCGCTACAACCTAAAAATCACGTTGCGTTAATGCGTTAAAGAAATTAGTGACGTTAAAACAAATTTGCATTAACAGCGTTATTATCCCGTTAACTTTGACAGCCTTATTTTGAATCACTATATTTCTGTATTTGCGTGCATGTGCAGCACCACTGCGCGTACAGTACATACTCCCCTTTTGTTTGACTTGGCCACCGTCACCTCGTGCTGTTCGCCTGTTTGTGTTACCCTCCACCGAGGCTGAGACTTGGACCTGCAGCACAGCAGGAATGACTAAGAAAGACGTGACACATATTCTCTGAGGTGAGTTTCGCCACACACTTCTTGGCGCTGTCTGGTTCTGGCTGGCGTCCCGTGGGCAGGGATCAGTGCCCGGTGGGGAGGTCGGAGGCTGGATGTGGCTCCATCCCTTGAGGAGGGGTGGACTGGTAAATTTCAACTAAGCAGAACCAAATTTGTTCCTAATAAACCGCGTGTGTTCCAGCCTCCATCACACACACAGAGAGACTTATTTAGTGAGCTATACATCTGCAGTGTATGAAAATGAAATTCCAGATTAGTCTTACAGCCCAGGAAAATGAGCTGATACTCTTGCCAAGTTTGCACTCTGAATGATGAATAGGAATATTCGGGGGAAGTGAAAGCAAAACATGTAGTGAACCTAGATTTCATGGTTTTACCACAGAAATGCTGCTTGTTTTCAGATGAAGCAACGCTGGTGTTGTCCTGGAATGGCCTCTGTGTTCAAATTTTGACTTTACACCCAGGGAAACAGCAGCAACACAGTCTCATTATTACCCTTTCACTTTGAGAAACGCAGTAAAACAGCACACACAAGCACTCGAATACAAGAAAACAAACTAGGGAAACTTTAGTCAGAGTATTTTTCTGTGTCACATTAAAAGACACATGAACAGCGCTGACACAGAACCTCTTTAAGGACTTAGTTTGTGGTTTTAACTGACTTTCCAGCCTGCATGCCACCATGTAGAAGATTGTATGCTGTCATTGACAATATCTGAAGTACAGCCTTTTCACTCAGGGCCTATTCAGGGTGACTGTCGTCTTGGCAAGCCGATGATTTGAATCCATTTAAAGCCAATAAGTATCCGAAAATGAATGCTTTGTGAGCTGCAGCATAGTTTCACCAACATTAGTTGCCCGAATTACATACAATCTCTCAAAGATGGGCACGGGTGGTCCTATATGCGTGGCATTTTTCACTTTTCATTCTGTATAATCAGCCCAGTCGCACAGCAGTTCGTGAAATAGTCATGAAACTGTATGTACCTAAGTTACAGCACTTCTGGTATTATTTTAACCCAAACCACAATATTTTCCTAACCCTAACTAAGTAGTTTTGTTGCCTAAGCCTAACCACGTCGATCTATTCCTAAACCTAACTAAGTAGTTTTATTGCCTAAGCCTAACCACGTCGATCTATTCCTAACCCTAACTAAGTAGTTTTGTTGCCTAAGCCTAACCACGTCGATCTATTCCTAAACCTAACTAAGTAGTTTTGTTGCCTAAGCCTAACCACGTCGATCTATTCCTAAACCTAACTAAGTAGTTTTATTTTGAAAAGACCGCAGCAGAAATTGACACGTCTGTCACGTGTTGCTGGACCTTCGTAGGAAAACGCAGGAAAAATACGTTGTTAAAAGTCGTGCTGAGCGTCACGAAAAAAAAGGGAAATTCGTGTCTCTTTGCACGAATCAAATAGATTAAATTTCGTGACTATTTCACAAACTTCCATGAGACAGCGTTGATATAATAGCCTTTCCAAAGAAATCACATTCAATCATTTGCGACATTGTATCATGGCCACCTAAAAAACCTTTCATAAACCCAACGTCAGGTACATTTAGCTTCTATTTGAGTTCACACAGTGCTGTCAGGTATACCTTTCCCCATTCACCACAAAGACCTCATCTGGAGGAGGCTGACAGTCCAAGAGGCTGGAGCTATTTTATTGTGGTCTATACCAGCAGAGGTACGGTTCTTGAAATCACCTCTCATCAAGCCAGCGGTATGGATTCCATCTGTATCACATTACTAACTCCTAGCTGCTCTGTGATGTAGGTGTTCCTGCTCTGTGTATGTTCCTCAGTCTTAACATCACAGAACACAGTAAACTCTCCTGTGCTAAAAGCACCCCCCCTTCCACTGATCCCATAGGAACCCCCTCTGAGATGGATATCACACTAACATAAATGCTAACACAAAGCAGGATCGCTATCACGGCTGGCTACTGTAGAGGCCCAGTGGTTCGAATCCTGACACAAGGCTGATAACCAGTGGAGTTTGAAGGTTCATTCAACATCCTGGCTCTGGAAAAAGCTAAAAGATGGTGTGTCGTGGAGTCTCAGATAAAAAAGAGGTTCAGTGGAAGCTGTGCAGAGGCACATAGCTTGTCTGTCAGATGTTGGCAGGCCCAGAGAACCTATAAACAGTCAATGCTACTGTAAAACAGCTGATACACACTGCATAGACTGGTGCATTTTTCACAACAAAAATGGTCTGGGACAAAATATCTACAGCAGTGGATCCCAATTGTTTTTCTTAAAGCTGCGGTAGGTAGAATTGGAGCAAATATGATTTTAAAAAGTTATTTTTATAAAATGCTCACTATATCCTGACAGTAATGCATGAGACAGGTAATCTGAAAAAAAATCATGTGTCTCGGTGTCACTGGTGCTCCTAATGACATCTGCAAGATTTCCCAGACCAGAAAACAACCAATCAGAGCCGAGCTGGAGCCTTGCTGTCTCTGAGCAGCTGTCAATCACTCGCGAACTCCGATCAAACGGTCAAACTAGGCAGCGCTGATCAAATATGCATCAATATTCTGTTACTGTATATTATGTTACTGCCTAGTTTGACTGTTTGATCAGAGTTAGCAAGTTATTGACAGCTGCCTCCGTTGAATGAACAACCAATAGGAATGCTCTCTCTGAAATGACCTGTGATTGGCCAAAGTCTCCCGTCACAGGCTAGATTTTTTGAAGCCTGAAAACGGAGCCATGAGGAGGTGCAGAAGTCTAGTTTTCTGTCAGAACACTTGAATTTAAATGGTGTCACCCAATCCATGTATTGATATAATCAATATGCAATCTGAATAAATCCAGTATTAGCTGTTTAGATACTTACAATGCAGGAAACAGGATTTAAAGTATAAACTTGCACTTCATCCTACCGCAGAGCCAGTTTGTGTTGATATGTGCATATTTCATCATTTCCAATTCAGTTTGAAGGATGTGAGAGATTATTTGCCGATTACTTTTGAAAGAAACACAACTCACAAACTCACTGCTGGAGTCAGTGTGTAGTAAGTGTAGTAAGTGCACAAAGCAAACCGGAGGAACTATTGTTTGCAACAGGGATGTTTTTTTTGTCTTTTGCTTGCACTAGAGGTTGTTATCACCACTAGTACACATTGATAAACCAGTAAAAACACACTACAGGTGCTGTGTGTGAGGCTGGTGACTGTTTAATGAGCTGTACAGTGTGTTTAGACTCCATATTCAATCCTCCCTAATACTCCTTCTCTATTCCTCAAGCCTGGCCGCAATGGAAGATAAATCTCCTCGGGACCCACATTATATGCCTCCTTGTTGTTAATTGAGATTTAGTGCTTATATTAACAACATTCGCCGGGCAGTGTTTGAAAGCTTAGATGCCTGCCAAGTCCTCTGGAATAAGGATTAAAGTTAAAGAGACAGCAAAATAACTATAACCTCCCCACCCCCCACCTCTTTCAGGCAGATCGCTCATTTCACCTGTATTTACACAGACGAGACTTGCACTCCGGTTCATATAATGGAGAATAAATAGTGAGTCGGCTTGTTGGCTCTGTAGATTTTCACAGTGGAAAAGTAGAGGGGGTTGGGGAGTTCCAATTTCAGAAAGGGACGCAAAGGAAGTCATAAAGCTAACTATCTTTAATATGAGACAGTGGAGGATTAAAGCAAAATAAACAACGTAAGCAGACGCAGGGATGTTTGCCTAAGTAATGGCACTGAATCACATCCGTTGGTTTTCCCAGAACATAGCAGGGCATGGTAAATTGTCTGTGCTCATCAGTGCAGTGGGGCTTTGAGTTTGAGAATTACTTGTGGTTCTATTTACAACAAAACAATCTTGCTTAAAGCTGCATTCATTATTTTTTGTTTGTTTTTGGCAGGAAATAGCAGCATTAAAATAACGTAGGTAACTAAACTACTATGCAAAAAATGCAATAAATCATTTTAATTTAATAATGATATGCCATTGGCATTGTGTTGCAAGTACTGTAAAGACTAGAAGCCACTCTTTAAAATGGCAGTAGGCAGAATATTTTTGGCATCATTGGACAAAAGTTCCATAATAACCTTTCAAGCTAGCTGTACATTATCTCGCTTATTACACGGTTACTTACTTAAGAAATCAATAGTTTGACACAAAAACGGAGAGTCCAACATCAGAACTGCTCCCATAGCAACGGTCTGTTATACATAGCAACGGTCTGCGATAAAGAAATGCCCTGTCAGACTGTAGAATGCCGTGATCAACCAATCAGAGTTGAGCATTCAACAAAGCTGTGTAACAAGTTCTGTCATGATCAAGGAGTTTGGCTAGCTAACACTGGTTGAAAAGTTATTTACTTCCACTTCAAACAGGCACACCAATTGCGAACCCAAGGCTAACGTTATTTTAAAATAACGATCTCACGAATATTTATTGTTAGCCTGATGTATCATCACAACCACAAGCCAGACAGACAGACGTCCCCGTGGGCCTAAACCACACAAAACAAATGGATGGAGCGGGAGTTGTTTGTGTACCTCTCTCCTTTTAATACTGTGAAGTGATTCCCTGAATTAAAAACTGATAGACTACTGGTTCAGCTGATTGACTACTGGTTCAGCTGTCGCCATGTTGAGAGCCGTGCGGAGGCAATAAAAACTGCTCCCAATCTTGCATTTAGCATCTTTAAGAAATATATTTTAAATTATAAAACATAAAGGATTAGTTTGTTGCATTAATTTTGTGAAATGTAATTCTTACATCAGTATTTAACAGAATTCAATCAAGAGTTGACGTCAGATGCGTCAACCTCGTCCATATTACTTATTTTTGCTAACGTCAGCTTTGTCAGTTGGTCCGGTTACTCAACAGTTACACCTGATAAATATTTAGTAACAACTCTCTAATTAGGAACTGGTTTAATTCATTAATTAAATAAAGTTTAAGTTTGACCTTACGAACAGCTGGTGTGACTGGCAGCTGATCTCTGACATAAATCGTTACTTGACCATAAGCAATGAGTTTTTCACCCTCACCACCTCCTTGTCTGAGCATTCAGACCTACATTGACCTTTGACCTCACAGCAAGGTGGTGCCTTTTCATTCTTTTCAGACAGCAAGCGTTCACATGAGGCAGGGAACCAAACACTTATGGAGCCTACTTTGTTCTCAGGGCAACCCGCTGCTGTCAATCCAATCCAGCGCTGCTCCTCCCGACCGTGCCTCTCTGCCATCCTCTGTTCCCTCCGTGAGGGCCGGACAAACCGCTGCTTCTCTGAGCCACAGGCCACCACCCAGACAGCACACGCAGGCCAAGCATCACTTCAAAGGTCGTTGCTCGTGGGCATTTCAGTGTGCTTTTTCAGACAACCAAAGCCTGCTTTGCGTTCGTCTTTTTTATTTCATGTTTCCTCCTCAAAAACAGCTGAAATTCTTTGACTCTAAGCTGGCTGCAGCTATTTCGATGTGATATGCACAGCCTGCATCTGACAAAAATATGTGAAATGACCACGACCTGTTAACCGGTTGCACGGAATGTGTTAAAATGACGTGCCAGCACCAGAGAAACAATCCCAATGGAGAGTCAATTAGGATCCTTTTTTTTGTGTTGGACACACGTATTCCCAGGTTCAACAGAAATGTGTTTTAATGAAAGTCCGGATCCGTAGAGAGGATGTCGTTGGGTGGGTCAAACACGGGACTTTCACCCAGGTAAGCTAATCTCATTGGAAGGCGTATAAATAGCACGGCATTTTAAGATCATTCTGAGCGTCATGATAATGCATTTTAGGCTTTTTGAGTGTCATATATATGCCACAGGCTTAACCTTGTGAAGCGGCTTTTATTCTACGTCACTAGCTCTGAGCGTAACATATTCATGTGGATGCGTTTGCATTGCAGTCAGTACAGACTACATGGCGTACACATGACATGCCAAAATCAACAAAAGCATTGTTATTGCACGCAAATACGCCATTTGGTGACATCGAGTTATTTAAAATTACATAGGCATGTTCCAGACATAGTTCTTTCGATTCAAACTGATCTTTTTAACTTACGCAGTCTACGTAAGAAGTTACGTAACAAACTGTAATTCTTTTAATCCAAACCATGATGTTCTCTTTAGTGGCATAAGCATTAACTTACAGTCGATTCAGGCAAGACAACCACTTAGTTAGGTTAAGGGAAAACGTCATGGTTGGGCTTAAAATAAGTACGTAAAAATGGAACTACGGAAAACACGTCGCAAATGTCAATAAAAAAACGTGACAATCGTCCTGTGACAATGTCACTAAGGAACTTACGAAACAAAACACCGATTAACAACAGTCTCAAACACGGGTCTCCTGGTTAAAAGTCCGGCGTTTGTTGGGCCCTTCAACCGCTCCATAGACCCGCCATAAGTGGTCTTTCTCGCTTTTAAACTACGTTACTAACTCTTACCGCAGCATTTATACTCAGATCAATCAAGAAAGACGTATTTATTAAACGCCTTGCGCATTATCGTGGCATTTATACGCCTTTTCATGCGAACGGGATAAGATATTGCATCTTGTTAAAACTATCTGTGCAGTAATGCATTGTATGCTGTGATGTGTTCACTGCGCGTGTCTTCTCAAAGTTAGAAACTAAAAGAGTACTCCAACAAAAATCTGTCTTTTGTGAATCTAATAGTTACTTAACATACTGAATTTGGGTCGACATCAGATCGTAGCTGCTTTTCATTGCTTTGATACTTAAAAGACACATTCTTCTGCTCAGGCTCATGTCTGTTTGCATGGCAAGGGAACTCTGTCTAAAAACATGTTGGACTTCAATGGAAAAGAGACTGTGACAAGTGAAGTTAGTAAAAAGTAGGTGGAACTTGTGTCAGTCGTCCGTGCTTCTTCGTCTTCGCCTGTATAATCGTCTGCGTGCTCGTACACACATATGTAGTGACTGTTTGCATTTGCATGTGTGTGATCCTAATCGTCTCTCCTGTCCTCGTCTGTCCGGCGTGTTTGCTTTGCGCTGACATATGGTGCCGCGGCCGTTTATCTGCACTTTAACTAGACACACAGGCTGTTAGGAATGTGTGTGGGAGAGGACGGCCCTGAGCTAACAGACTCTTCTTCCACCGTCCTCTCTGTTTACCTGCTATTGTTCAGCACAGCTTCTGTGTGGACATGAAGAGAAAGGAATGATTCATGTGTGTAGTGACAACAACAAGTGTTTGGGTTGCAGTGGCGCCAATTTGTTTCTTTATCCTGTGGAATCAGCTGAAACCCAGAGGCGCTGACTCTACGGCGGTGTTTATTTGTGGAAACTTAAAAAAAAAATGCAAAACTACAAACCAATGAAAGCTGCTTATGCTGTGAATATTTTTGCGATTATTCACTGACATGCTTAAATTCAAAGCTTTAAGGCAAAGAGAAATTTAAGAACAGGGTGATTTTAAAGCAAATTAGTTATTTTTCCCGTCGTCTGAGACACACAATAGACCTTTCTTTTTGGTCTTTTTTAAGGGGGTACAGGTGGTCTTTAGAGGGAGATAGCAGGTCAACTGTAGATGTTACATAGAAGTGGTGTACTTCATCTGAAAGCTGGGAACTTGAAGATTGATTTGAGATGCAGCTCAGCACCGTGTGTCAAGTTGTTCTAGTCATAAATCATCCATCCTCTGAATGCTCTACGTCTCTAGTTTATACTGTGAGGTCAAGTTTCAAAAAATGGTCTCACTTCGATGAAATAACTACTATGGGGACTAACATCATACATTCATACAATTGGGCTCATTGGATCCACAGGAGTCACAGCTTTACAGTGATACCCAATTTATGTAATTCAAAGACTGTATAGGGACCCCAGTATGTAGAAATATTCAAATACTCCATTTTTGAATAGGCGAAAAAAACATATTTATACTGCATTCAAAAAACTGCATGGCTTTTGCCCAAAACTGATTATGACTGATTATCATAATGTGTGTATGTCTGTAAAGGACAGACTCGTGGGTACCCATAGAACTCATTTTCAGTCACATATTTTGAGGTCAGAGGTCAAGGGACCCCTTTGAAAATGGCCATGCCAGTTTTTCCTCCCCAAAATTTAGCCTATCTTTGGAGCGTTATTTATCCTCCTTCCCGACATGTTAGCATGACATTGCTGGTACCAATGGATTCCTCAGGTTTAGTCTAGTTTCTGTTATACCAGTAGCTGCACTCTAGCTCTAAAACTGAACCTGCTACAGCCTCTGAAAGACAGTAAAGTTGGTCGGCATCGCGGGTCTCAGAGGGTTAAAAACAACATCCAAGCCAACAGTTCCATGGGAAGAGACAGGCATCATTTCTTAATGAAGTCAAGTCGCCCACTACACTCCTTCTCCTCCTTTTATCCCCCCTTCTCCTTCCCTATGCTGCATCTGATATTGTTGATGTTGTTTTTCTTTCTTTCTTCCTGAAAAATGAATAGTGGCTCTGTCACGTCGGGGAGTGCGGGGTTCTGGGTTGTCTCCTTCCTGTTGCCTGTCTTATCTCGCGCTCAGATCCTGGCCTGGCCTGCCTCGGCGTCAGGCCTCCGCTCACCCCCTCTATAGAGAGACGGAGTGGGGGTTCACGGGGTTGAAGCCTGAAGTGCCCCCCTTATTTTCATTTTCCCGGAGAGTTTAGAGCAAAGGCAGGAAGTTCCAACCAGCTCCTTCCTCACCCACACTGGGTGTAAAGACTTTGGTTTTAAATGGAAAGAGGTAAGATACAAGACGGGAGGGATGGGTGGGGGGTTTAACTTGAGGCCCCACCATGAGGTCCTCATTTGTTCCCGGGGCCATTACTGTGACAGACTGTTTACAATCACCGACAGATTAGGTTTACTTAAGGATTTATGTTATTCCTTTAGCTGAAACGTATAAACACTGCTGACGCTTTTCCACCACCCCGCTGTTACAAATTAATACTGCCTGTTGGGGCCGCGGGGCTTACTTTAAGCATGCTGAAAATGTGCGATTTTCTAAACTCTGTGCAGGAAAAATATGCTCTAATTCTTTCCCAAAGAGGTGGAGGTGGAATGAACAGTAGGGCAGCTCTGATCCGTGGTGCTACCAGTGCTGGCTCGGCCTCTCTTTTCACCTCAGAGAACTCAACACCCCATTAAGACGTGGTACCTGAGTCAGGAGAGGTCCGCTGCCACTGGGTGGTGCAATAGGAATGGGAAGTTGCTCATATGATTTAATAACAGCAAAGATATTCTCTCATTTCTCTGCAAAACTGCTACCAAAACTGCTAACTTACTACCTTTACTTTAATCCCCGCTTTTTAGTATTCATTAATTGTTTTACATATGTATACAAATCATTCACAGTCTGATTAGAACATGTTTGTAAATGTGTGCAATAATTCAACTGTGCAATACTCATTATGTCATTAAAACTGCATTTATACTGTACATTTCAAGAAATACTCTTTAATTCTTATTTATACCACTCTGGTATTTATATTTAATGCACTTAATAGAACCCACGACTCAGCCTTTTGTATTTACTTATTTGCACTGTGGTTATATGTTATATATTGCACTTCTTAATGCAAATATTTGTGCATATTTCATGTTTCTTATATTCTCATTTCTTATCTTTAATCTTATTACTTACTTGTGTTTTTTTACATACTGTATATTGCGTTTATACTGTCGCATTATGTACAATATTGTAGCGTTATGTACATGATTTGCATGTTAGTTACTCCTTTATTTGTTTATATAAGAGCAACTGCAACACCATACTTTAATCTTGGGGATCGATAAAGTATTTCTGATTCGGATTCTGAGTTTGAAAATTTGTTCTTGACCACGGAAATAGTAGTTTGACTAAAGATTCTTAGCTCAAGGGCCACTTACTAGATTTCTTCAGAAGCTTTCAGCCACATCCGGTGGCCTTCCTCAGCAGATGCTGATTGGAGAATTGTCATGGGGAGTGAAAAAAAACTATTTATGAATTACTAAATACAATAAATATAATGACAATAGGTACTAAATAATAAATGTATACTTCCCTTTTCATATTTTATATTATTACAAGTGTATTTCTATATATTATATTTTCAATTATGCATTAATTATGTATACACCAGTTACGGATGCTTCAAAAGAGGAGTCATAGTTAATTAACTGTCCTTATACACCTTATTGCAACATGTTATAAACCATTTATTACATGTAAACATACTATTTATAAATTCTAAATAGGTGACTTAAAATATTACTAGGACTGTCAACAGATTCAAATATTTAATCGCAAATTAATCACACATTTTTTTATTTGTTCAAAATGTACCTTAAAGGGAGATTTGTCAAGTATTTAATACTCTTATCAACATGGGAATGAGCAAATATGCTGCTATGTATATAATTATTACTGGAAATCAATTGACAACACAAAACAATGACAAATATTGTCCAGAAACCCTCACAGGTACTGCATTTAGCATAAAAAATATGCTCAAATCATAACATGGCAAACTGCAGCCCAACAGGCAACAACAGCTGTCAGTGTGTCAGTGTGCTGACTTGACTATGACTTGCCCCAAACTGCATGTGATTATGGACAACCATAGAACCCATTTTCATTCACATATCTTGAGGTCAGAGGTTAAGGGATCCCTTTGACCATGCCAAGTTTGGGGCGTTATTTAACCTCCTTCGTGACAAGCTAGTATGACATGTTTGGTACCGATGGATTCATTCTATAGTTAAAAGCCATACAGAAGCCTCAAGCCAAAATGCACTTCTTGCACTTTTTGGCAAAATCTTCCGTGAGTGTGTTGAGACACAACACATTACTTGATGACTTATTAAACTTATTAACTTATTAAAATCTCTTTGCATGTTGCCTTTGTCATCCTGCCCATCCCATCCCGTGCTGTGCTGTCCCTGTGCTGTGGCCCTACCCCAGGCTAACCGCAACTCTTTAGATCTCTTTAATTACATGTCTGAGCCTCCGTCACAGAAGAGCTGCACAGCATGGAGACCGCTGAAGCTCTTCAATAATCAAAACAGAAAATGGCATCATCCTTCCTCTTCTGCTTCAGCAGCAACAAGAAAAGAAAAAAAGGTACTATTTTTCCAAGCTTTTGCTGGTCCTGCTGAATAATAACTTTCCAAGGGGAAATGATAAACATTTGAAGCAATTAGACTATATGGGAACAACTCAATTCAGGGGTCGTGCTTTCAAGTTTATGCTCAGCGTTGTCATTTTCAATGTGCAGCCGGACAAACGTTAGAAGTCAATGTTGTGAGCTGAGCAGTGGGAGATAGTCATATCATTATTGTTACGGATTTATTCTCTAGTTCCTCCCTGTTTCTTTGAACTGACATCTTTTATTTTCTCAATAACCACACAACATGGAGGCCTAACTTCATTAGCGAGCTGGCCTCTAATCCATGTTTTTCAAATGTGAAGGAACTTTGGCTGACCTCTCGCCCACCTGCATGTGGACGTTTTTAATTAATACATTCCGTTTTTCCATAGGTCTGTTTGTCCTGAAAAAAGAGTGAGAGAGAGAGGGAGGGGGAGAGAAGAAACACGGCATCCTGGGCGGGTTGGTATCCGGAGTAAGGTTTGGCATGCGGCTCAGTGAGACCACAGATATTCCCCGGCCTTCCATCCCCTCTTTTCTCTCTCCTCACCAGCCCTCCTGCTTCAGGCTCTCACACACTCCTAGCGGGGCTTTAGCTAACAGTGTGGCACATTCACCACTCCGTCTTTATTGTGCCGGGGTCGTGACCTCTCCTGACAATGCTGCACTCTGCCTTTTCTTTAGGCGCGAGGAGGGCCGTAAACGCTCTTACAGAGAAGACTGTCTTCCATTCACACTGGTTGGAGACATACATGCACACATGTGAGGAACACATAGAGCTGTTTGTCTCATTTCTACATGCAAACAACTGGAGTCTATGTGAGGCTATGTACGATCGCGGTATCCCGACTAAATAGATTAATGGTGTGTGCTTTCCCAAGCAAAACCATAAAGGTCTTCTTCCTGTCGTTCATTCAGTCCCTCTACCAGATCCAGAATTTATACATTTTTTATAAAAGCTGATTTTGTGGGTTCTTATGAATGCTTGCACACCCCTCAAGGTAATGGACTGTCGGACAAATGTTTTTTTTTTGGTCCAATGAGATATTTTTCGGACTATCTGTGTTTCGGAATAACATTGGGCCGTCTCCTTCTCAACTTCCAATAATGTATGACAAACACTACTACCTCAACAACCAAGTAAAGAACAATACATGGCTTGAGATCGCCCAACAGCTGGGATACAATGGAGATGAAGAATGCAGCTGAAATGCACTTGCTAATGTTATATGTTGGTCACGGAACCGGGCTTGCCACAACAGCTAGCGTTAGCCTTAGCATCACATTTAGGTTCCGATTATTATTGTGTAATTCACGTTAGCCCCTTAGACGTTCTCTGTCTGGATAGGTTTTTGTTGTGTGGAGTGGACACGGCACTATTTAGAAGGAAACTCATTGCGAAAATGGAGCACACCAACACGGATAATTCACACCGGACCCAGTGTGCATAGTTAGAAAATTCGCATGCAAATTTGCCGTATTCCTGCACTGCATTTTCGCATTGCACTGGTGAGAAACAGCTTTTAGTCTGCACACTTTCAGCACTAAACTAATTCAAATGTGCAGTGTTTCGGTCATAGACTTTGTCAGACATCAAACTTACAAAATCAAACATCAACAACTAAAAAGCAGTTGAATCACAAACACCTTGTCCAGTTCCACTGTCAATAATTGATTAAACGATACCCCTAAACAATATATCTAAAGATCTATAGAATACATTCAAAAAAATTGAAGTATCATGGGTTGCACGGTGGTGCAGTGGTTAGCACTGGGGCCTCACAGCAGGTCGCAGGTTTGAATCCGGCTTGGGACCCTTCTGTGTGGAGTATGCATGTTCTCCCCGTGTTAGCGTGGGTTTTCTCTGGGTACTCCGTCTTCCTCCCACAGTCCAAAGACATGCAGGTTAGGTTAATTGTTGACTCTAAATTGCCCGTAGGTGTGAATGTGAGTGTGAATGTTTGTCTGTCTCTATGTATCAGCCCTGCGATAGGCTGGCGACCTGTCCATGGTGTACCCCGCCTTCACCCAATGTCAGCTGGGATCGGCTCCAGCCCCTCTGCGACCCCTAACGGGATAAGCGGTTGCAGATGATGGATGATGATGGATGATTCATTCATCACCATAGAATAACTTTAATAAGACCAATGCTAATTGCAGATGATTACTAGATTTTATGCTACTGGAAATGTTTTGGTGCAAAACACTCTTCAAAAATGCCAAACATTCAACCTTGAAAGCGAAAGAAAAAAGAGTCTACGGTCACATTAGTGGCTCTGTGAGGCTGGTGTTATTAGTTTTGCAGGAATTTGGCCTGATGATGGCGTTAGATGAAGAGTTATATTCACCGAAGTTATTACAAATCATCCTGAGGGAACCATTAATGTCTGCACCAAATCTCATAGCAATCCATCCAATGGTTGTTGAGATATTTCCGTCCGGACCAAAGTGTTGGACCAACTGACTGACATTGCCATCCATAGAGCCATGCTGCTAGCATGCCCAGAAACAATCTATCAGTCGAATAATCTTTTCACAAATTTTTGTGATTTTATGATTGAATGAATGATTTAAGATGGCCACTGGTTGCAGTGTTTTCCATGTACCACAAATCACCTCCGGCACATGTGTTAACCAGCCCAGAGTCAACCATCTCAGGGGGTTTGTTTTTGTCATTGGTATGCCTGTTGAACACATCCTGGGCACAGGAGCCAACACATCGTATATTGTGCATACACAACTCACACACAGCCAGCCTTGACAGTTGGACAGGGTGCGGGGGTCAGGTCAGAGGCAGACACAGTGGTCCTCATTGAGGTGTCATGATAAAAATCAGCCAAGAAGGCCGGGACGTGGGGAATTAATGTTGCGTTTGATCTGCGTGGCTACAGGCGGAAACCGCTGCCTTGTGTATAACATTATCCAACCACTGTCAATTCCAATAACACAGCGGAGGTTTCTTTCATAAAGGCTGGTTTGTGCATCTCACAGAGGAAGCAGAGAGAAAGAGGGGCAGGGGACAAAAAAAAGGGCCAGATTCATGAGTCTTGGGGATACTCAGACACAAGTCAAGCTGCCCCTTGTGAGGAAACAGAGAGAGGGGGAAGGTACTAAAAACATGGCAATCAGGAACTCAAATCACATCCTGAAATCCAGGCCATTGTGTTGTGAATACAGAGTAGAGGATATGTGTATTTCTGGAGGCCTCAGTTCCGGTGATCTTCAATTGGTGTCTCGAGAACGGTAAATGTAGCTTATTGTAGCTTCGAAAAAGTTGGGGCTGAACAGGAGTCCGGCCAAAACACACGCCAGAGACAAGGGAACCATCCCATCCCAGGGTCCCCTCGCTTCCTGTTTGCTTTCAACCAAGGGGCACCAGAGCTTTGAATGTGTGAGATTTGAGGAGGATGTTTGGCTTTGTAATGGATTTTATGAACACTGAGAGGAAACGAGATTCAATGGCTCTTGGGAAACATGTTTAAACCCAAAGAGTGGGTTGCTATTTGAAAATAGGGTCTCTTTGTTTGTTAGACATCGTGGACACATTACTGAGACTGTTAGTGACACCGCTGCTGATTCAGCAAGGTGGAGGTAAGGGTATTTAAAATGTTGAGGTTTATAGGCTATTGCTCAAGGATGGGATAAGTATAGGATAGAGCTAAATTGTGTTAGCATAGTGGTGGGCTTGTTACTTTAAAAGGACACCCAAGTATTTTAAAGTGACTCTGGTTTGACCTTCAGACCAGAACAGACAAAGAAAGCCTATTACTCTAAAAGCCAAAGAAACTACATGACTGCAATTATGTATAATACCCACAAACTGAATGGGTATTTTGTTGCTCTTCCAATGTTGTGACATTACCTTGTTGGTACTTGGTTTCTGAAAAGAGAGGATTTGATTTTTTTCCTCACAAATCATGACATCACAGTACCATTGGGCAACCTCTGGGTCTGAGAAGTGAAGCCAATGCTGAAGGGCCTTAAACTTGCATTCTTTCTAACAGCCAGCAGGGGGCGACTCCTCTGGTTGCAAAAAGAAGTCTGATTGTATAGAAGTCTATGAGAAAATGAGCCTACTTCTCACTTGATTAATTACCTCAGTAAACATTGTAAACATGAGTTTATGGTCTCAATCGCTAGTTTCAAGTCTTCGTCAATACAGCCCGATGTTCATTTAGTAAATGATGGTCCCATTTAGAGTCAAATAGATCATAAAGCAGGGTATGCTTTAGGGCGTGGCTACCTTGTCAATTGACAGGTTGCTACCACAGCGTTGTCCAGTCTGGGAGTTGTCCGTGTTTTCGTTGTAGAACTTTAACCCTTTCACAGTGTGTTTTCAGTTCATAGAAGTTAATTATAACCTTTTTGGTCGCCTGAAAATGTCTTATTCAGCGTTGGGTTGTAATTAGCTCCAGCCTCTCGTGTCACGTCTGGTTGCAAAAAAAACAAGATGGTGATGGCCAAAACGGCGAACTTGAGGCTTCATAATGTCAGTCCACAAATCAATGGGTGACGTCACGGTGACTATGTCCACTTCTTATATACTGTCTATTCACAGTAGCCTGGTCTTTAGAATTAGGTGTCAATCTAAGTAGATAAAGTGGAACACACTGGCTGCATTGCGTAGTGTTGTGCTAGTTGACACGAATAAATTGACACCAGTATATCATTAGTAAAGGTACAGTTGCTGGGATGGACAAATCTGAGTAGTGACAGCTGCTTTTCTGGATTGACAGCAACCATGGATGTATAATAAGAACTACATTCCAGACCCCAAGATGGCACCTATTCAATCCAATGAGAATTGCTCACCTGGCACATACGCCTAAAATGTTTTCTAGCTTCCAGGTTTACTACCAGGGAATGCCGCCCACTGAATATGCACAGTAGTGTTTCTTCCGCTGGCCCCACCTGCAAGTTCCCGCTCGGCCCATAGACTTTACATAGTGATGATGTCACAGATTTTTAAATCGCTTTTCTCGGCTCGAGGAAGGTTTTACAAATATAAAACCTCCAGGGAGAAAAAGATTCATAATAGAAAGAGTCATAATCAACCTAGTTTGTAGTTGGAGGTGTCCTGTCAACAGTTTTGTAGACGTCTCTTTTACAGTGGTGGTCTATGGGGAAAATGCTTTTTGGACCACAGGGGGATTCGTATTGCAGCAATACCCCAGAAGCCACTGGAAAAAATCGGAGCATGGCTGAGCGGCGACACCATAACTAGTTATTATACATCCATGTCATCAACACTGGGAAATAGGACAGTGATGCATCCTGGTCTGTTTATGAACATCATCTGTGGTTAAGAATGGTCATGATGCCACTGGTGGTACAATAGACATGGATGTTTTGATGCTGCCATACAACCTTACCAGAAATTACATATAGTATACTACATATATACTATTACTGGTATTTGTTATAGGCATTCAGTCTGATTGCATATTTCAGAGGAAGTAATGAGTTGTGTGTAGGATCAGCAGAAACGAATTAGCGAGTCAGTATGATCTGATCTGTCCAACCCCTGGACCTTCAGCTCCACAGCTCTCGGGTCGGTTCGTCATGCTGGCTGTCTTTCCTAGCATGGGATAAAACATGGTGGAAGTTCCCTGGCCCGACACCTCCGGTTGCTGAGCACTGACAGCTGATAAATTCATGCTCTTGTAATTGGTTGACCTGTTTGCACATAAAACAGTTGAAAAGACAAGATTTATGCAGGTAGAAATACTGAGACTCCTGTTTGGTTATGGTGAGAAACACAGTGTGTGTGTGTGTGTAGATCAGGATTGATTTTATGCTTCTTGAGGAGAACCACATGTGTGGCTGCTTGCTGATACGTACATCATGGGCCACCCTCAGTCCTCAGCTGCTACACATTGGGCAGATATTCTAGACCTGTTCTGACAACATTAGACCAAAAGAGTGGAGTTGTATTACACTGCACGGTAGGTGTTTCACATGCCAGAGATCCAGTAAGAAATTGGAGTTAAAGCATGGAGAAGATTCTCCCGATACTGTCTGTATTGGCTCAACATCACAAATTTGTCTTTAGAGAAGTTGTATTTTTCTTTCTTTTTCCACTTGGCTTCTTTGGCTTGAAATGGCCACAAAACATACAACATTAACGATGTTTTATTTACTATTTTTGCTTGTTTTATTTTAGTTTTCTTTTGCAATTTGGCTTTGAGTTTGGATAGCTATTTTACTTCAGAGCAGACAGAGAGACAGAGAAAGGCCAATCGGATTACAGACGTGTTCTGTCATTAGCAACAGAGTCAACTGTGAGTTCTTCAACAAAAACAGTGAAACAGGAATGTATTAATCACAAAACAAGGACTCCTGTACTGATGCAGTACAAAGACAGCAGCTGTTATATTAAGAAATGAGAATGGAAATAACATGACGAACAGGAAAAGGTGCACCAGAGGATGTCGCAGGGGAATCAACACACCAAATGGCAGAACAGTGCTGGAAAAAGATTAAGAAATTGAAAATCACATAAAAGACCACAATGCAAAATGTGAAGCAAACCAACACAACATAATGGCAACAGGCAACAACTGGCTTGTAGGCCTATAGCTTCAGTGTCAGGATTGGTAAAATGTTCTCAGTGGAAGTCCGCTATAAGCAACAAGAAATTACGTTAGTTTAATTTGCAACAACAAATACGTTTTGAGAGAAACACAATGCAACATAAAACCTGAATAATTGTTGAAATTATCTTTACATCCTGATAGCAATCAATGAATCAAAAGCTCTGACAATTTTTTTTTTTATATATTTGGCTGTCCAACACAGTCTCATGGCAGTTTGTGGAATAGTCACGGAATTTAATCAATTCGATTAAATGGCAGCCTCTGCCATCAGTGTATGAATGTGTATGTGAATGGGTGAATGCTGACATGTAGTGTAAAGCGCTCTGAGTTGTCGGAAGACTAGAAAAGCACTATATAAATGCAAGTCCATTTACCATTTACAATTTACCATCACGGGAAAAAAAATAAGAAATCTGTGTCTATGTGCA
>CAKAOH010041989.1:0-19745 GCA_916701665.1 Sebastiscus tertius | reverse complement strand
GTGTCTATGTGCATGAATCAATACATTACATTTTGTGACTATTTCACAAACTGCTGTGGGACTGGGCTGGGCTGTCGCAGGACTGTAATAAGCCCGTCCAATCATTTCATTTGGCCCGAATGTTATGAAATGATTGGACGGGCTACCTGCCTGCCTGTGCACACTCTGCCCGTGTACTCATTTTGCGTCACCCAAGTCTTCCACAAGCTGCTAGCTTGACAGCTGTGAGTATTTACAATAGCCATGTTCGTTGTTTATGTTCATAATGATAATGTCTTTGGAGGGAGGCCTGAAGGGACGGTTACTGCTGTGCTGCTGGTCACTTTCATTGGAAAAGAATTGGAAACACTGGGCTGGGTTTTTAGGTTGGATAATTTAATATCTAGTGTACTCTTGCTAGTTTCTCAACATTACCAACCGTAGCTTTAACGTGAGGAAACGTTTTTAATGATTGAAATAACAAACCAGTACCAGGTGACCTAATTCAAATATGAATGAATGTTGCTACTAATCCCTATGGTAACATAATTGCTTCATATACTGATCTTAAATTTGACCTATGTTTGTTACCTGGTTTAAAACATCAATAGTTTACACCTTCTACTTAAAGCAGCAGTGGGTAGAAATGGAGCAAATATGATTAAAAAAAGTTATTTTTATAAAACGGTCGCTATATTGTGACAGTAGTACATGAAACAGGTAACCTGAAAAAAATCATGTGCCTCTGTGTCCTCCGGCGCTCCTAACGGCATCTGCAAGATTTCACAGACCGGAGGAAAACAACCAATCAGAGCCGAGCTGAGTCTGTCGTCTCTGAGCAGCTGTCAATCACTCCCAAAGTCCGATAAAACAGTCGAACTAGGCAGCGCTGATCAAATATGAATCAATATTCTGTTACTGTATTTCAATAGGAACGCTCTCTGTCTGAAATGACCTGTGATTGGCCGGAGTCTCCCGTCACAAGCTTTTTTAAAGCCTGAAAACAGAGCCATGAGGAGGTGCAGAAGTTTAGTTATCTCTCAGAACACTTGAATTACAATATGCTGAAAGGTTATTATAGATTTCATCATTCTGCCTACCCCCGCATTAAGATTCTCTCTAATGCAACGTTTTCTACTGTGTCCTCCTGTCCCCTTAAATCTGGAGGTCCTGATGATCTCTGACCCATGTACCCCTTCCCTCCCTCCTCCGCCACCTCCAGTCTGCTGTGGGACTTTGGGTCCTGCTGAGCATGTCTGTCCACTGCCTCCTGAGGGGGGTCCCAGATTCAATATGGGCTTGTACGACTGACACTCCATCTCTCTCTTTATCCACCACACACACACACACACACACACACACACACACACACACACACCTCTGGAAGTCATGCTCCTGAGTGATGGAGTCAGCTGGGCTTGTCTCAAAGGGAAAAAGGAGGTCTCCCCCACTTCTCTCGCTCCCAGCCCTCCCAGTCCTTTAATAAGGCTTTTCTCTAGGTGTCAGAAGGAGATGGGAAAGGGGCCCCAGAGGGGAGGTCAGGGTCACAAACAAAAGAAAGTTACACTGAACATTTGGACGGTTTAACTCTTTAACAGACACTTTTGGGGTATAAACTCCACTTTCTTTTTCTTTTTTTTTTCTCTTCTTTCGACGTGCTATACTATGACTTTTTTCATAACTTTTTTCAAAATGCTCTACTGACTTTTTTTTCGTAAAATTTTTTGACATACTATACTATGACTTTTTTTTTACAGCATATACATAAATAAATATATAAATTAACAACAAAAAAACAGTAAGTAGTTAACTAAAGCTAACTAAGGGGAAGCATAAGGAAGGAAATAACTAAATAAATGAGCAAGGAACATGATGAATTCTAATAATAATTAGACAAATAATAACAGTTATAACAACGATAGAGTCGGAGGTGGCGCAGCCCCGTCCACCGGCAGCGAGGCACAACAGGGGCACCGTCAGGGACCTCCAGAGCAGGTCAGCAGGGTCAGTTCGGCCGGGTCAACCGGGATATTGGTTCATATTGTACTTATTGATTTGAAGTTGTATTTGTGCATCTATTCTATTTTATTTTAGTTTTCTTTCTTTCTTTCTTTTTTACTGAATGACACAGCATTGGGCCGCCCCCATAACCTTATAGGAGAGGACTGGCCCATTGTGGGCATGATCCCTTTAAAAAAAAAAACAGCTCCCTGACCCAAGGGAGGGGGCCTGTTTATCGAGGATGGACAGTCATGTGATTTGGATGTGAAAAGGAGGAATAAGTTGACCCAGCCTTCCTTTACCTTGCTGCCCGCTCCAGAGTGAACCGTCCTAATGCCCCGAGCAGAGCCCCCGCTGCCAGGGACCGAGCAGGGCAGGACTCTGACATCCTCAGGTGTCAAAACTGCTACCATTGTCCTTAAGTAATGATATTATTAATTAGTATGATATTATGTATTAATTAGTATGATATCATGGCGACGATAAAATGCAAACAACTTGAGAGAAAAAATAAATAAATAAAAAATAAATAAATGAATAAATAAATAAAAAAATATATAAAAGATAAAATAAAATAAACTAATAATAATAAACTCTACTTTCGATGAGTGAGGTGAGAAAAATACTTCTTTACTCACATACACATACCTTTCTTTCAGGCTTCTAGCTCCTGGGGGTTGTTGAACTTGCTCTGTTTTATTACTTGTAAGGCATCCATCAGGTATGGGGAGCAGTGACCTTCTCAAATTCCTACCTGTGATTAAATACCACAAACAGTCCTTCAGGGTGTCAGCTAATAGACAGTTTCAGCTCACAGAGGTCAAGTTATTAACATATAGAGACAAAGTAGATGACAATCGTTCCGAGTCTGTCTCTATGGAGCGGGACGGGACATGTTGAGACGCCGTTGTGATGTGGTTAAAGGCAGTCATTAGTTTTACTGGCACTCAAAGAGCCGCATATTAAAAGTGATATGTGCTAATTCCCCAGACTCAGGGCCAGTTTAATTAAGAATACAGTTCAGGGAGGAAGTCACACTGAGGTGGAAAATAGGATTATAATACTTAAAAAAAAATCGCAGTGTAGGCAAATGTCAAGGATTAGAGTAAAAAACACAGTGAGTGTTTTGGGGACATAACTTTCCCACATACCCAGAATGCTCACACACTTCTTTTCTCAGACGGTCATAGGAGTTATTATTAAACGTTTCTCACAACCGCTGCGTCTCCACACAATGGGCAGCCTGTCCGAGTCGTGTTTGCTCAGTTTATTAAAATAGCCGCCGCACTAAAGTGATCAAACCTCTCCGTTCGCCCTCTAAATCTAAGTAGTCACTCTAAAAATATTTAATATGCGCCATCAGCGCAAAAGCAACAAGCCTCCCTCGCCGCCTGCGCTTTAAAACAACACACACAGACGTTGTGGAATGCGATCCGATAAATCCCGGCTTTTGATTTTTCTGAGATGCCTCTCGTGGAAAACACTGCGTGGAATGTGTCTCAGCATTTGCCCCGCTCGTATGTGACTGATATTGCTTTGAAAAAAAAAAAAATGAATACAGACATTGTTTAGCAGAGAGAGAGAGAGAAAAGGGCCAATAATGTTGGTGTTGTGTTGGCCCACACCTCCCTTTTGCCATGTGAGGCTTTATCTTCTTCCCTCATCAGGCGAAGTCTGCTCTGGGTTATTATCGCTGACCTCTGGGTGCTTTAGACAGCGGAGAGAAAGCTTTTAACCCAGCTATAATTTCCACATTGTGTACATCATATACTTGAGCTGTGTACACATGCTAGTTTATCCTGGGTTTAAGTTATGGTCATTACTTACAAGGGACCCCAGTTTTTTTGACACTGCAACTTTTCTTATAAACGCTCACCACTAGTGTAAATACGTCTACTGCGGAGGGCTTTACATTACAGGCTGATTGATCCACATGACCAAAGTAAAAGCCCACCTCTCAGCCCTGTGGAGACATAAGCGAAAACATCCGCGTTCTGCTCGACCCAAAAACCAACCCGACATTCATAATATCCACAAAATAAATGACCCGCTCCCTCTGAACTCCGGGGGAGCCGTGTACAGTGTAACATAATCTGCATTCAAAGTGTCGGACGCACAGGCCTGAGCTCTGTCCCCCAGCGGTGCCCTCCTGCTCCACTCCGAAAAATGACACACTCTCGGAGCAGCACTGTCATCCCCTTGTGCTGTTCTCACCCCCAACTCCAACCCTTCACCCCCCCAACACCGCCACCCGGCCCCGCCTGTCCTTTCATCTGAAGAAAGTGCCCATTGTGTGGGTAGATTGTTGTAAAAGAAGGGTGTAGCTGTGCCCGGCTGGCGGGTGCTGAGTTTCCGTCTCGGAAGAGAGGACATTGCTGCCTTGTTGTGATTTCAGGCTCATTGGTTCAGTGCTCAAAGGATGAAAAGATTGTGCTCTAGAGAGAAATGGAGAGTACTCATTTCTAAGATAGAGCTAGCAAAAAATGAACAAACAGATCTTCTCTATTGAGACTTTTCCAAGTGTGTTTGTGCCAGGTCTGCCCTGGTATGCACTGCTTCCAGGAATAAGCCACAGCACTCTTGAGACAGCTAGTCTGACTCTGTCCCAAAGGAAACAAATCCACCTACCAGCACCTCTAAAGCTCACTAATGAACATGTTATATCTCATTATTTCATCATCACACGGAAACTGAAGAAAAGTTACAACTGCTACATGTTGATTCCAGCTGATATGGTAAGCTAAGCTAACTAGCTTCTAGCTTTATATTTACAGTGTGTTTCTGTTTCTGTTTCTTTAAAGGGTATAGTATTTTTCAACTTGAACCCTATTTTCCTATGTCTTTGTGTCTAACTGGCAACAATGTCTAAAATTGGTCCAGTATTGAGTGAGAGCGCTGCAGACGGCAGCTGCTCACGGGCTACAATATGATGCTTTTGGGGCAAGCTGGCACCGTCATTTACGTCCACTAAAAGTGCTTGTTTTTGCCATGACAGGTTCTAATTGTTATTATAAGTGTCTGACATTATGGAAAGAGTCTCACTCAAGGAGAAATCTCGTTCTGAAATCTGGCGAGGTGACGTGCTGCCGGAAGACAACCGTGGAATAGTAGAATACATCCGTGGTGGAAACGCGAGTGCCAGCAGAGTTTGTTGTGTTGGAGTACAGAAAGTTTAGTGGTATCTAAAAGATTTGAATATTTAGATGATTTCCACAATGTGGATGAGGTCTTTGAATTTGATGGCCTGTATTTATTTGAGCCAGAGTATACGGATATCCAGATTTCACAACAAGACTTCTCCTTGAGTGTGACTTAGACACAATAACAAACTGGATCAAGTGAAAGGTAAGAAAAATGTGTTATTTCTCTGTTTTGGTCCTTTCCATAATGTTGTTATAATAACAATCTGAGCCAGTCAGTGTCAAAAAGAAACACTTTTAGTGAACGTAATGTTACATTGATGCTGCTCACTTGCCCTCGCAGCTCGTTTCGTGGCTGTGTTCATTACACCGATTTAAGTGTTGTATTCAAGTGTTGTCCCCATTAGTCACTTCGACACAAAAAAATTGGAAAAGGTCCAGTTTAAAAAATACAGAAGTTACCCTTTAAGCAGTGACCGACTGAAATATATGAGATCATTAAGTGCTGAAAACCTTTAACTTATTTGCTGGTTCCTGTACACATTCGCTGCTGCCAGCTCTTCCTATACATAGCAAGCTGCTATATGTATGTTGAAGAATAACTGAATATTGGATTCTTCAGACTGGGAGCTTCAGAGCTCGACAGATTTGTACCAAAGTCAGACAGTACACTATTTGCTTGTTATCATGTGGATACTATTAAAACTCAAAAGTTCAATATATTTAGAGGTCTATTCTAGGATAGAAAGTGTGTGTCTGTTGACACCCTGGGATCCAACTTGTAAACCCTTTTTACAAGGATATTAAGAGCACTTTCTTACAAGAGTTGATTCTTCACAGTGTGAGCCTCACTTTTATTTTTTTCCCCTTTTTTTTTTTTTACTTTCCCTCTGGAAAATCCTCTTCAGCAAGGCACACAAAGCCTGTCTTCACCGTGGAGGGGAAGGAAGCTGTGGGAGACTGGAATACCGAGGCTCTCCGCGTCACAGATCCAGAATGGAAAGTCATTAGAATCGCCACTGAGGCACTGGCATAATGTTTACAGTGTGTTTGTGAACATGCTGGTGCCCAGTAGGAAACACAGCCTGTAGCATGTTGGCCCCGAGTGGGATGGATCAGGTCCCATCAGAATCCCAGTGCACCACGTGCGGTCAGATGATGTTGTCATGGTGACAACTTGCCAGGTTTCCATGACCCCAATGCTGCTGTTACATCACCCCTTTCCACACCCTCTAAGGTGGCCAGTTGGCATGTCCATTGACAGTATTTCAATTCATGACTTGAGTATAGTCGACGTCCAATCTGGGGTGCCATCTTTCCCTCTTTCCTCGCTCTGTATTTTCTTCCCGGTGGTCCCGACCGGGAGCGGACCACTGCAGGAGAGAGATGAGTTCCTCTCTTTGAAGTTCCTCTAAAAGGAGGCCCGACTCTGTCTGAGTGACAGAGCCCGCCTGCCTGTCAGACATCAAATAGACAGGTCGCACAGTTCCGACAGCAGCGCTTCAAGCCCTTCACCCCCTTCACCCCCCCGTCTCTCTCTGTACCTCTCAACCCACCCATCCACATCAAACTTGAACTCTTTTTTGAGCTTGTAATTAAAGCCAGGCTGCCTGCAACAGAGGTGAGTTGTTTGGGCTACAGACGTGCTGCTGGGGTCAAAGGCCATGTCGGGTTTGAATCCCCTTTTGTGGGAAGCGACCGGTCCCAGATGAACAGGGCTCCATGTAGAAGATGAGAGAAAGAGGAGGGGGGTGTTGAACCTAATTCATGTTGTGCACAGAGTGAAGGATTACAGAATGTGTCCATTCATCACATTAGCTGAGGAACAGGATAGCTATCAAAGGTCTTACAGAACTGAGGATGGTTTTTGTAACTTGAATTCTTCCTAAACTGTTACGAAGTGTTGTTACCCTCACCAAAAAGAAGTTTATTCAAGTGTGCTATTAGTATACTTCTTTTAAACTTAAAATAAGAGACTTTACTTTCACTTTACTTTTTAGGTATTTATCAGAGATATAATTAACAAAAGTATACTTAAGTATACTTGGCTTATACTGACAAGTATACAGAAAAGACTAAGTATACTTGGCTTATACTGACAAGTATACAGAAAAGACTAAGTATACTTGGCGTATACCGACAAGCATACAGAAAAGACTAAGTCTACTTGGCTTATACCAACAAGTATACAGAAAAGTCTAAGTATACTTGGCTTATACTGACAAGTATACAGAAAAGACTAAGTATACTTGGCTTATACCAACAAGTATACAGAAAAGATTAAGTATACTTGGCTTATACCAACAAGTATACAGAAAAGTAAGTATACTTTGCTTATACCGACAAGCTTACAGATAAGTCTAAGTATATTTGGCTTATAGGCCTACCTAGCAGTAAAGGTTTTGTGTGACCTTGGTGGCACATACTGTAGTGTAAAACTCAAAGATTTGAAGTGATGACTTGTGTAAAAGCCTTAAAGAAACAACAATGTTGGCATGAGAAGTTGCAGGCTACAGTCAGCTAAAAAGCACTTGTGTTGCAGACTATTCTGGATGACAAAACTTAACATTGGAGGGAAAAGAAAACACACTCATCCTCAAATTGAACCTTTAGGTAAATTTTATGAGGAGTTTCTCAAGGGACTCCATGTTGCGCCATGCATCCTTACGTCCTTAAGTAATAGTGAGTAAACAGGACCAAACTGTCCTTGGGTCTCTGTTTGTTCGACTCGTTAAAACACGACGTTTATTAGCCTGGTGTTCCTTTTCATTGGGGCTTTTAGCTCCATTAGTGTCTTAAGTTGCCCCTTTATACGTCTAAGAGTGTTTATCTAACTATGTTGACTGGGGCGGACAGCGGGAAGGGCAGGGAGAGGGGGGGAAGATGAAACACAGCATGCCAAAACTAGTCACTCAGCGGTCTATCAGTGACAAGCCATCCAGTCTGAAATGTCAAAGTAAGCCTTTTGACTGTGACGCACCCACCCACCTCAAACCCCTCTCATCAACTCCAATCTCTACAAACATCGGCTGGTTACGTTCACTAGTCCTCTAATTGCTAATTTGCCTAATGGATGTGAACTCAAGTGTCTATAGTTATCTAGGCCTGGGGGGACTAGGAGAGTAGAGGGGGTGGAGGTCACACTGGAGACCTCCACCTCAGGGGAATTTCTGCCCCGTCTGAGCACTTTACAGGATTATTTAGGCTAACTTTCATCTCCGTTGCTGGGGCTAGGGGCTCGCAGAGTGCTCTGACCTCGTGACCCCGGGCCTGTGTTCCTCTCTTTCTTTGGAAGGAAAATTCCAACATGTGAAGTGTCTCTCCCAGCCGTAGTCTCATAAGGATCACTCCGGCTAAGCTCACCGCCAGGTTTGCCCTACAGCCAAAAGACGGGGTGTCATTACCGGACTAAGAACCCACAAGGTCAAGTTTGCACAAAGGCCTTTTTCAGGGAGGTTAAGAGGAGCTTCTGCTGGGCTGGAGGTCGCTCTTTGGGGTATTATGTTTGAAGAGAGCAGGATGCCACTCTCAATCATTCTTCCTTTTCAGAGTTCAGAGAATTTTCACCGTAAGACTTGCTTGTACAAAATTCTACATATGGCCTCATGCAGACTTTGTGAAAAGTTAGATTAGTCTGAATGTTGCATTGACTTGTTAACCTATAGATGTACTGTAATTTAGTCAGGATTAACTTGACATATACACAATGATACAATGAACTCCAAACATCCAATTTACACAGTTCAGTGCAATAAATGCGACGTGTTCGTTCACTGAGGTGCGACTTGGTATAAAAGTTCCCGATGCCTATGGAGAGGCGCAGGCACCGAGTGACCTGGGGTAAATGTTGGAGATCGGCATGCAGCCCCTTCACTCCTTCACCTCCCGCCGCTTACGTCCTTATGAAGGAATGTAATTGTATTTTGGCTGGGCCTTTCAGCATGTGTATCAGATATTGAATTGGTGTGGGAAGATGAGGGTCTGGTGGGAATGTCCAAGAGGGCCAAGCTGGAGGGTGGGGGGCTTTACTTTTTGTAAAAGCAAAAGTGTGATGTATACTGTAAGTGATGTATAAAGAAAACCGAATACTGCGTTCATTACTATGAAAGTTGCTCAGTGGCGCATGACGCAAAAGTTTGACTTTTGAGTATAAAATTACATGGCTCATTCGGCGATCTTCTGTATCCCAATTCCGTCTCCTAAACCTCAGTCTCGGGCTCATTAACATAAACAACAGCACGAAAATAACTCCGGATTCTACATTTTTTAGGACCTAATATTTTAAATGAGGGCTATTCAAGTTTTCGCACTGAGAAGTTGATTTACCTAAAAAAAAAAAAAAAAAAAAAATATCAGCTGATTTACAGATGTCTCTTTCCGATTGTTAGTCTATGGGAAAAAAGTATTTTTTCCAATGGCATAACGTGATGGACACGGAAGTTATAATTCCACTGTTTGGCCACTATGTAAAATTTGCTTCAAAGTCTGGCGCTCTTCCAGGACGATTGATTTACATGTGTTGTCTCTCCGAGTGCCCTTCTAGCTGTAAGGGTTGTCAAACCCGTGTAGCATGTTATATGAAAGGTGTAAGAGTATCAGCCCTATCAGCGTCTTCAACTGGATCCACCAGTGGAGCAAATCATTAAAAACTCTACTAACTTTATTTGAAACTCTAGTGGATCTCCCAGAATGTCCAATGATGACCAAATACATCATGCAACACTTTTGGAAAAATATATAAAGATTGACATCAAGAATATTTACATTTCATTAGCAAATGTAAAAACATTACATCTAGGTTGACAAAGCAATTCCACCTCAAAGTCCAATTATTCGCTGGTGCAGAACTTCAATCATGAATCATGGATACGCTCAGAGAAAATGGAAGTTTATAAATCTAGGGCAGACTCCAACTCCTGAGAAAGATCATGTACTAAATCAGAAGCTACAGAACAGCTATTAAATGGACCTTGAGGAGTTTTCTCAACTGAACTTTGAACTGCAATTCTGTCTTCAGTTTTAATATTTCCCTAGATTGTGGAAATAATTCTAATAATAATAATAATTTCTAACTTTAAGTTAACTGAAGAAGAATTACAAAAGGGTTCAAAGGTTTAATTAATAATTAATGCTTGTTCATACTGGTAGCTCATAGTTTTGCCATTACATCAGCGGCGATCACATAGAATTGAAATAGAGAAGACAGAGTGTCCACATAAACCTGGGAATGTACAGTCACTATGTTCACTGTGCAGATTTCCACTGATTAGAATCAAAAACCAACAAACGTGGATCTAGTGTTCAGCTGCCTGCCGCTTATTTTCCAAATACTACACCCACCATTAGTGGAATAGGAAAGTAATCATTGACCATATGTAGATATTTCATGGTAAATGAAATAATGAGAGAGAGGGCCCCCTCTTTTCCAGCACACAACTGGGAGTTGGAGTCAGGCTTGGCCCTGTTGCCAGGATACCAGGGTCACCCCCTGTGGGCGGCGGTGTTCACCGGCCAGTCTGTGGTTGGGAGAAAGAGAAAGGGGAGGTAGAGCACGAGTGCTGATCAAAGTTTAGCCAGTGCCCCGCTGCTCTCCAAATAAATCCCCCCACCGCTGGGCTCTCAGTGCCAGCCTTGTTTCAATAAGTCTCCCTTATTGTACACACAGCCAGGGGTCTTTGAGCCGAGCCATTCACTGGGAGCTTCCCACAGGATTACATATCTAAATATATGATGTGAGAAGAGCCACTGCCCCATGTGTGTGTGTGTGTGTGTGTGTGAGACCATGTGTGTGTTTGTACATGTGTGAGAGGCGTTTAGTGATTCTGTTAAATTAACCAGAGCTGAAGAGGATCAGTATGTTGGAGGGCCCACCTCACACTGGCTGCTCTTGCATTAGTGGGAGTTTACCAATGATCCTACTGTGCACCTACCGTGCATTACTTCAGCCACTGTGTTTTCAGAAAACTACAAATGTTCCACTGTACGATAAAGTTACCCACAATCTCTTTTGTTATTTTATAGTCTTTGAAGGGAATTCTCCTTCTTAAATACTCTTGTCTTGCTGCTTTGCCAGGAGGCATTTGAGAAGATTGATATCAGTCCCATCTGTCAGACTTGTCCAGGAAGTATTTAGCAAAAAAAATACATCCACCTTGTTTACATTTTCCGTCTTGCTCTATATCTTGATAGAAGTGAGGTATGTGGTCTTCATAATCTAGACCGAATTGAAATGTTTTGACATTTATGGTTTGATCATGGAGATACCAGTCAAAAAATACATTCAATTTCATGTTAGACTTACGGACAGATATCTACAGGGTTGGCATGATGGAATATACATCATACGTATATGCTGACATTAATAACTACATGTTGTTTAAGATCTGTTCAAGATCTGCCAACTTGAAAAGGGAGATATTTACGTGGTTATGTTCTAAGACCACGTATATTATTTGTGATATGTTCTAAACTCAAGGTTCATCACCACCTCCAGTCAAAGTAACTTGCTCAGGTGTTTTTACACGACCAGAGCATCAAACGTTGATCACATGATGACAACTGGGTTCCATTCGCTAAAGGAGGCTGTGGGATATGGTTGAAAGCTCTGGAAAAAAAAGTTTAGAATATTTTAGGACAAATATGAATTCCCAAGGTCAAGAATGTATCTCCATGAGTAATATTATATATTGGTTTTTCCTAGTGTTTCCCAATTAAACAAAACAATAGAATTACAAATTATTCAATATCATAAATATCAAAAAGTTAACCAATCTTGCTAAGTTTGATAAAATAATAATGCCTACTTTTCTCATAGTAGGTATACTTGACAGAGTGTGCTTGTTTGCTTATTTGCATATCTGTTTATCTATGTATCTACTGATCTATTTATTAACCTATTTACTATATCTATATTCCCTTTGCTCCCTAGTGGTCATAAAAATCAAATTGCTGTTACACCACATATAACTTTGATAGAGCTAGGGACGTTGTTTCCCCTCGCATCCAGTGACTCAGCTAAGCTAAGCACATACCAGTGTCACCACTGTACTCAATGCAGAGAAATGTAATTTCTATCACTCTTCAGATCTCACGCCGAATTCACACCAGAGCAACAGCGAAGTGTGGCCGTTTGATTCTGCGGAAGAGTGCGACCAAACAAAAGTTGGGAAAAGTTTAACTTTCAGTGGCAAAGTGCAGCCAGAGAATACCTGCAGCCAATCAGTAAACAGATCCTGTGACTCCTGTGACATGTTGACCTAAGTGTCTTGAGCAACCTATGGCTCTAGATAGTAAAGTCAGTATCACCCGCCTCAGTAGGTGAGTTATTTTGTTGATGCCACAGCATGCCTGGGCGGGTGTACAGTAGATGGGGGGTGGGGTCGGACTTCTGGTGTTTTTCTAAATGGCCGACAACACAGTAGATATGAGTCCAGACTAATAGGCGGTCGGCGTTCCCACTGTCAAGCCTGATGGAAGCCAAACGCTGCAATGAGTAATTTCATAAATATAGCGGCAGGTGGGACTTGTTGGACATGCCTACTCTCTCCTTTACAAATGGTGGGTAATGTTCCTGACCTCCTCACCCCACCGGGGGCCTCGGCAGCTGGGGCGCCTCAATCTATGCAACCCATACCGTTCACTCCCTTGTGTGTGTACTGTGTGTGTGTGTATGAATGTGCATTTGTGCCTGTCTGTGTATATAAATTGCCACATGGCCACCTGAGCTTTCCTTTATCCCGGCCCATTTTTCAGCTCCGCCACACACAGTCTCCCATACGTACAGTCGTGCAGCTCCCCGCCATTCACAAAAAACTCCCAACGTGAATCTGCTGCATTAACCCAGTTCTATTATTCCCATTAGGAACAGATCAGCTTTGTTCAGTCAGCACAGCCCCATTTTCCACAAACTCTTTGTGGTGACCCTCTGTCACTGTTGTGCCTCTGCGGTAGAGGAGATAAATCACACTACCACTTGGTATAAACATGTCAGCGTGTAGACTGGAGGTGGGCTGACGGGATCCAGGGCTACTACAGAGGTTTGTGAGGACAGTGGGGGGGCCTGTAGCCCGCGTTTCTCCTGATTTATGGCAATTTTTCACACCTTTTTCTACTTTTTGTTATCTCAACCTGTTTTTGGTCCTGTCCAGCGTAAGCCATAAGCCCTACTGTTCTCACCTGGACAGATTAGAGCTACACCAAATGTCTTTTCCCAGCGGAAGAGAGCTGCTTGCGACACAGCCTATTGGTTTAGCTGTGCTCGCCGCATATCACAGCATCACAACATAGCCGTCGTGGCATGGCGCTAGCCATTGGAAATAACGTGTTTGAGATTCACTCAAGTTTACACCAGAGGGGCGAATTATTCAGTTTTCTTTCCAGAGAATTAAAAGTAAAATTTAAAGTAGGCATATTTGACATAAGAATGCTGTTGCAGTGTACTTATAATTTTGTTATTTTCATTCTTTTCCTTTAAAGTTACCAGCAGCAGGAAACAAAGTCTCTGAAACTCGAATTTTTCTCTTGGAGGACCCCCAGACCATCCACTTTGGTTTTGAAATCCTCCCTATTTTTGAGGTCTCAAGGTTGGCAAGTAGGTGTTAAGAGTGTTTTTTATATCTCCCGATCGGCTCAGAAGTCCATCCCGGCCGCACCGATTTCAAGTCGTAAATATTAAACATGTTCAATATTTACGATTGGATATCCTGTTGTGTGTGGGGAACCTCGAGGACAGCCGATGACGCAGTCACGTGGGAAAGAACGATAGCCAATTGAGAACCAAGCTGACAGAAGGACAACAACCTGCGTCACGGCGGCCGCGGCTAACGCATGAGCTAATGCATGAGCTAATGCATGAGCTAATGCAAAACGCGAAGCATAAATTAGTAGTAAGATGAACCTCAGAAATGGAGGACCAACTTGTTGATTTGTGGCAACAACACGAGTGCTTATTTAACGTGTCTCCATCCCTCCATCCTTTGTGAATTTTCAGTACAAAGAAGTGCAAAAACTTCGCTACTTCTTCCTGCATGTCGTCTGTCATGTTTGTTTACACCAAAGTCACATTGATCGAGAGATATTTTGTGAGATTTCTGTTTTTTTGTTAGGCCTCTTGTTGTCCATGAATGAGTCTGTTAGTGTGTGGTGTGCTGTTTTGGCCAAATCGTTGCTCTCCACACACTATAGGAACAAAACTGTTACATTAAACACATGTTGTAATGTGTGGAGTCTCTCACATTTTCAAAATCTGTTAAGATTTGATAAATCTTTTAGTGTGGGAGTCTTTAGACAAAAAGGGTCAGAGACACAAATCTGGCCCTATAGTGTCCTAAATCAAAGCTAGGGAAGACAAGATCTCCAAACTATAGTGGTCTAAAGCTGCCATAATGGAAACATAAAGGTTGAGACAGTGTGGAATGTGTTGTCCTTGACCGTCAGGAGACAAGATATGAGTCTGAGTGCTGCTGCTATAGTAACGTCATGTCTTCGAGGCGGCGAGCAGAGAGGAGAGCCAGGAGGTCAGGCGTCATGGTGATACGGCGTGGGATACCGTCATGTCTGCAGCTGCTGTGTGGTAAGGAAGATGAAGAAAGATGAAAAGAAAGGGTGGGTAAGGGAACAAAAGTGCCATACATAAAAAGAATTGGACAAAGGGCAAAAGAGAGACAACAGAAAGACAGAAAGTAGGCAGCGCAGACAAACAAGCGGACAGAGACCGTCTTCTCAACACTCCCACGGTCTGCGGCCAGATAGCGATGCGTAATAAGATGTTACAGTAAATGCGTGCCTCATGTGGAGAGGGACAGAGTGTCTCCATATCCTCAGGCCACAGGGGTTGGCTCATTAAAGCAAGTGTCCCCCACTGAAGACATTAGTGCTCTTTGATGAGGTCGAGGGCTCCACGTCAGCCACGAGCACGCAGATAAACTCCCAATCTCTGCCTGCTAAAAGCCTCTCTTGTCTGGGTCAGGGAGCAGAGCTGCAGGGGAGGTTGAGGACGGCAGGCGTCCGGCTGAGAGAGGAGAGAGAGCTTCGGGGGGATTAAGGGAAGTGCAGATAGGGAGTCCGTCCTGTTAGCTCAGGGTGGGATGATCTAATGCTGAATGCACGGTGTCGTGCCATGTGCAAGTCACAAAGTTACTTGTTTTCAGTGTTGGAAAAAACACATTTAAAGGGGACGTATTATGCTTATTTTCAAGTTTATACTTATATTTTGAGTTTCTACAAGAACATGTTTACATTAGGGCTGTCAATCGATTAGAATATTTGAATCGCGATTAATCGCATGCTCTGGCTCTATCTACCTGTTTGGTGTTGAGAGGAGGTCGTGTTGCTCTGTCTCTATCTGTTTAGCCACTTCTGGTTGCAAAAAACAAGTTGCGACGGCCAAAATGCTAAACTCTTCAAAATCACAATCCACAAACCAATGAGTGACGTCACGGTGACTACGTCCACTTCTTATATAAAGTCGATGCTAACACCACAAACTTACTTATTTTAACCCAAACCATAATCTTTTACTAAACCTAACCAAGTAGTTTTGTTGGCTAAACCTAAAGTTGTTTTGTTTCAATTCTCAACGTTAAGTTTCATTTTCACTTTCACTTTTCACTTTCACAACGTGGTAGGTGCAGTTTGGCCCGTCTGAAGCATTAGAATGGTAGTGAAAACCACTGATAACGCCCAATCAATCGGCTGATAACATTCGAAATGGGTGCATGCTTCTGCTCGCGTGATGAACGTTAGACCAATGTTCACGTCTTTTATCACTAGTTTGGTCTCCACCAACTCCAACAGTATCAATATAAAGATCCAGGTGTAAAAAGCAATATCTGGCTCTTTAGCTGCTAAATGTATGTTAGTGTAGCTTTAAAGGAACAGCCCACTCAACAATTTCCATTTTTCTATGTAGAAATGAAATGCAATTATGGCTGGTTACCTGTGTGTGTTTACAGAACTGTTTGTTTCGGATCACATGCTTCCAGGCATGTCTCCCGCCTGTGTGTCTGTCACATTCAAATTGTCTTGACAAATATCTCTAGACTAGACAGTCAATACTCGGGGCTTTCTCACTGTTTGTTTGTCTATATGTCTCTTTCCACCAAGCTGTCTCCACCTCAGAACCTGCTGATGTGTCTCCACGCATTAATACAGTCCCATACAGTCAGCATCACCGATGTCACTGTTGTCACGCTCTGGCTTTGTCTCCGACAGCTTGGGGAGTGGACGGAGGTCACAGCGGCCAATTCGGTCTGGTCATTCTGTACATGAAAGTCTTCTCTGAGGTTACAAAGATAACAGGTCAGCCCGCCAAAGGCTGAGGTCATGGTTCTGGAGAAGAAGATCTGACCACGTACATGTGGAGCTGATTTTTGCTTTCTAACGAAGCAACAAAAGGATTTGTTGACAAAACTCATCCAACTCTGATAGATATTTGTTCAGCGAAATATGTTTAAGTCATGCTCCGCTGCCTTCTGCCGAATGAGCTCCTGGCATGCGTGTCATCATTTGGCAGTTTGTGAGCTGGACAAATAAACCTGCTCACCCTAAAATCGTAAGGATACGAATTATCTTACTGGTGAAAGGATAATCATTACCAGACTCCTTTACACACACACAAGGAGAGCGTCCCTAATCAAACACGCAGTTCATCTCTCTATCCTGACGGGGGCGAACATGAGCGGATCCTGTGTCCTGTGAGAAAGGGGACTTTCTCAGCCTCCATATCAGTTCTGGAGAATGTGTACAAAATAAAACGCCAGCAGCTTTTTTGACAGGCCAGACGTCTCTTTGGCCGACTGCTGCTGCTCATATCAGATTTTCTTTGGAGTCAAAATCTATTTTTTGTTCTGTGTTCATTTAACTGAAATAAATGTCATTGTTATTACTTCATTTTCACATTCATGCCATTCTTAACTGTCAGTCATGCACAAACCCTTTATCTCAGTAGATTCTGGTAACGTAAACACAAGTGAAAAACAAGTTACAGCACATTTTCGTCCAATCAGCATCAGAGTCCATATCTCCTGCTTCCTGCCTGAGCTGGGAGTCTAATCGATCAAAGGCAGGCTAATCCTCACTCCGTGTCCAGTCGGAGGCAGTGTGAAGCAGCCAGCACTCAGGGGGTTTATCATGGAAGAGATGACCTCTGACCCTGAACTGACTGCAGGTCCTGAGACAGGAAGAGGTCAGGGGGTCGTAACAGAAACTCATTCACACCTCACAGCGCTGCGCCACGGGGGGAGGCGGCCTCCCGCCGGGTGTCTGTGAGCCTCCGGTAGCTAAGCAGCCGCTGTATGAGAAAGCAGACAGCAGAGTGAAGGCAGCGGTATCATGGCAGATATCAAGTTTGTCGGGAGTCTAGACAGTGAAGTATGTGCCTCGGAGAACTCGATCTACCTTGATGTGTTATCTAGCAATGCTAATGTTTATTGTGGACACTGTGTAGCCAACAGAGCTTATAAAAAAACAGATTTTATAAAGTGACAGGAGATACTTTATCAAAGAAAACCAAACAGAGGGCAAAGACAATAACTAGGAGCTGAGTGATGGGATAAGGCAATTAAAAGAATAAGCACTACAACTTCCTGGGCTAAAATGTACTCATACAGTATATTGATGACAGATGCCACAACTCATCCTGCAACCGCAGTTTTTATCTTGTCCATAACTGAAGACATTTTGGGACTGCTTTTTGTAAAGCTTTGTCTAACAGTCTTGGGACTTTCCAAAAGCCCTGTCCACTCATTAAATTTTGTTGTTCCACAAAAAGCTGTTCACTTTCACAGCAAAGACTTACTTAAAGGTGCAGTGAGTAGTATCTGGTGGCATCTAGCGTTGAGGTTGAAGTTTGCAACCAACTGAAACTTCTTCCGTGTGCGACATGAAAAAGTGAAAACACGAATGTTCCTATCTAGAGCCAGGATCAGAGGGAAACTTCAGGGTCTGAAAAGTGAAGCCAATGCGGAAGTGCCTTAAACTTGCATTCTTTCTAATAGCCTGCAGGGGGCGACTCCTCTGGTTGCAAAAATAAGTCTGATCGTATAGAAGTCTATGAGAAAAAGACCCTACTTCGCACTTGATTTATTACCTCAGTAAACATTGTAAACATGAGTTTCTGGTCTTCGTTAATACAGCATGATGTTCATTTAGTAAATTAAGGTCCCATTTAGAGTCAAATAGACCATAAAGCAGGGGATGCTTTAGGGCGTGGCTACCTTGTGATTGACAGGTCGCTACCACAGCGTTGTCCAATCTTGGAATCAGCCGTGTTTTTGTCTTAGAGCCTTAACCCTTTCACAGTGCGTTTTCAGTTCATGAAAGTTAATTAAAACATTTTTGGTCGCCTGAAAATGTCTTATTGAGCGTTCGGTTGTGCATAGCTCCTCCCTCTGGTTGCAAATAACCAAGATGGTGACGGCCAAAATGCCGAACTCGAGGCTTCAAAACGTCAGTCCACATACACGGTGACTACTTCCACTACTTATATACAGTTTATTATCTGGACCAAAGTGGTGGACTGACAAAGAGACCAAACTTTTTGTGATTAATTCTTATTCAAAAAAACATTGCAAAACAAAGAATGGATACAGGTAACAGATGAACATTGTATGCATCCCAAAACTTACAAAAAGGACTAAATATCCAGTAAAACTTTCACATGTAATTACAGTGCTGATTTCAAAAGCCACAAACACAGAGAGCTTTACAATCCAGCTCTTTCAGGATCGTATATTTCAGGACCCCTCTCATGACAACAAGGTGAGTGAGGAGTAGCGGCCTGCCCATGCACCACAAAACATTGGCTCATAAAGAGACGTATTATCAAGACAGCACACTGCATGACTTTGAAAGGAGAGGGTAAAGGTATCAGTTGAAAAGTGCGATCAAACTTTGTCATCCAGCCAAGGCCTACGCTGCTTTGTGTGCTACAGTATCAAAGCGATATGGTGTGGGCTCATCAGAGAGCATCGGCTTTGATCTGTTGACGGCTCGGTGTCTGCGCGGCTCAGCGGCTGACCTTTCATCTGGCCCAGAACCTGGGATTCGCTCGGGCTTCAGTAATAAGATGATTAACAATAATAACCCCCCGAGAGAATGAGAGGGAGGAGGGGGGGGGGGACAGAGACGAGCTTCTGAGTGAAGAGGACTTTGAGCTGCTGTGTATTCTGTGCTGCAGTCTCATTTTCTCTTCTCTGCTTACTCACTCTTACCGTCACCCCACTTAAAATTCTCCCCCTGTGTTTCATCCACACGGGACAGTTTGTGTGACATGATCTACAAACATCGTTCCTCCCTAACTAACACAAGAGGGCCTCGCTGGCTGGTACATGTCCTCCATAGGTCAGAAGGGCAGACTCTGCTACTACACTGCAATGTATTATTATATTGGGACTATATACAATACATCATTTACATATTTCTTTTTGACTAGGGGTGTGCATATTCACCAATATGTATTTGAAAAACAATACGAGAAACTAAAGAGCACCATCAACGTCTCTACAAGAAAGTGAGTAAAGAAAGTGATGTGCACAGCCAGTTAAGTTACAGAGAGGAGCGGACATCACAAGGCAAGTAATGCAAACTGAGGTAAACAATACCCTATACATATATATATATATATAT